>VMDO01034574.1:0-16843 GCA_007922755.1 Pedetes capensis
TTTCGTATACTTTTATGGATGCAGTTGTTTCAAATGTGTTACTATTCATAACTGTTGAGGATGTTCTTCTCCTACTATGTTAATAATCATCATCATCATCATCATCATCATCATCATCATCTCACAGAAAATGAAGCAACAAATAACTGCAGGGGATTTTCTTTTTGTTCTGTCATTGTGCTCTTTTCTGCAAGGGAGAAGGGCATAAAGCAATTCTGAGGTAAGTAGTATAATGTGCTTCAGATTGTGTCTGCTTTCCCAGTTGTGGTGCTCTTCAAAGGTCTTTAACTTTTTGTCCCAAGGCCAATTTCTTGAAGACAGCACAAGACTTTAATACTGTATCTGTGCCTGCCTGTGCTGCAGTTTGGAAGTGGCATGAACAGCTGCCTTTACAGCTCTTCAGGCTCTAATGCGTTCAGAAGAATCTCAAATCCAAACTTCCTATCCACAAATCCCCAGAAGAACTCACAATAGAGTGGACTAGTCAGTTGCCAGTAGGCACAACAGGGATATTTGAATAGCTTTCCTTTCAATTGCCACTGGCAGTTTCCTTGAGCAGCCCATTTTCTCTTCTTGGAAATTTCACACCCTTTCTTAAACTTTCTAGAGTCTGTGTTTAACCTAAGCATTATGTGAGTGTGCAGAGTCTGGAATTGTCACTGTGTATTCTTGATTGAGTTATTGTAACCCTTTGAACCTCTAAAGATCCCTTGGGAGCATTTGTTCATCATAATGGGAAACAATAATGTATCATGTATTAGTTCTTTGACAAAATTTTCTTGAGATCTGTAGCAGAATGCAAAAAAGTAGTAAGTATCTGAACAACTGATCTTTCTTCTTGGTTCTACCACAAACCCTCTTTATGTCCTACTCTCCCAGCCTTGTTTTTTAATTTGTAAAACATAAGTTCATCCTCCTAAGTTGCCTTCCACCTTAATTATCAAGGAGAAAGAAAGCACCAGACTAAAAAGAGTAAACAAAATATTATTAGGAAAAATATGAAAATTGTGATGGATTAGAGATGGAGAGAAAAAACTTTCCTGTTGGAATTAGGTATAAATCTCCCAGATAAAAGAATGACTTCCCTGGGCACTGAGAATACTTATGGATACAATGGCAGAACTATTGAAACAGTCACTAGGGACTTACAAGAGATGTCACACATATATAGATGGTAATTGTGAAAATTTTTAGCAGAGGAATCCATAATCATTTGAGCTGGTTTTGATTTACTGAAGCTAGAACTTGCCAGAATAACTCAAGTGCTTTTTGCAATAGGATTTCTGGAGTAAAAACAAAAGGAAGGCTTGAGACATAGAATATTGGGGTTTCCCAATGAATTTAGTAAAGGCTGTTTCTAGATCATTCTGGGAAGGATAGACATATTTGGAGATTGGACTTAGGAGGATTTGTAAATATTTATAATGGCCTCAGAACTCTTGTTGGGAAAGTACATAGGCCATAGGATTTTAGAATGGATGTAGGTCGGGAGGAAAATTTCTAAAGGAGGACAAGAAATTGGTTTTGGCCTCATTCTCTTCAAGACTTTTATGCTTCAGTATGAAATGGTATTAATGGTATAATCAGCAAGTATTCAGATGAAAAGTAGAAAGGAAATATAGTCAGTGACATTATTAGGATATAAAAGGGCAAAATGAATTTTAGAAGCTCTTAACTTTGAGTATCCCTTCTCCAAAAACAATAGAAGGGGTTATGACTTATACATGTACTTTTTTCAATAGTAATAAGGGTTGGACACAGGGACTTGCATATGATGTTGTTGTTAGATGCTGTCAAGTCGAGTCTGACTCATAGAACCCTATGTACAGCAGATCAAAACACTTCCCGATTCTGTGCCAGGCACACGATCTTATTTATGTTGTTGCAGACACTATGTCAATCCATTTGCTGGAGGGCTTTCCTCTTTTTCATTGACCTGCCATTCTCCCAAACATGATGTCTTTCTCCAGGGATTGATCTCTCCTGACTCCATGTCCAAAATGTGTAAGACACCGTCTAGCCATTTTTGCTTCTAAGGACAACTCTGCTTTTCTTCTAGGACAGATCTGTTGGTTCTTTTGCCAGTCCAGGCATATGCTAGGCTAGTGCTATACCACTGAGCTTCACAACCCTCCTTTTACCTTTTGAGACAGAGTATTGCTAAATTGCATGGGCTGTGCCTGGCCTTGACTTGTGATCCTCCTGCTTCAGCCTCCTGAGTATCTGGGATTATAGGCATGTACCACAGAGACTGTAAAACTATAGATTTCCGAAAAAGATATCCTTTGTATTTTGGTTTGGTTTCAAAGCTATGTTGTATTATTGTATTATATAGAATTTACAGGTTGTTGTTGTTTTTGTTAGGTGCCATCAAGTCAAATCAACTCATAGCGACCCTCATAGAGTTTTCAATGGCTGACTGTTTCGGGATTGCCTTGGGAGTGGGTTGCCACGTCCTTCTCCCATAGAATTTACAGGTAGGTGAATCAAAATATATTTTAATTTTAGTTTATTGGAAATGAATAGTATCTGAACCAAGAAAAGCATTAGTTCATCTCTCTTCTTCACTTGTCAGACTACACCCGATGTGCTATGGCTTAACTTGGAGCCTCACATATTCAGAGGGACATTGACAAACTACAGTGTTTTCAGGAGAGAACAATCAGGATGGAGAGAATCCTTGAAACTTTGTCTTGTAAGGAACAAAGTATCTGGGTACATTGAACTAGAAGAAAAGGACCTATGTGATGTTTGAAAGGAGTATGAAAGCTGTCTATAAGTATCTACAGAAGCTTTTTGCACATGAAGAACAAATTCAACTCATCCAAATGAAATGGGCTGACTTGTGGGCCACTGGGAACATTCAGACAGGAAAATAAATTTAACAAAACATGACATTCCTCCCTCTTCCCCGTGAGAGTCCTGAGGATATTCAAAGGCATTTCACCACTCTATACTATACTAGCCCAAACTCTTGAATTCTTCTTACCTTACATGGTTCTTTTGTTAATTTAATTTGCATACAGTATACCAAGTTTCATTATGTGATTTCCATATAATTGTATCATGTACTTTGCTCTTATTCTCTCCCTCACTGCCTCTCATGTTGCTCCCCCTCCCTGTAACCTCTTCTCCCTTCTAGAAACATCCCCTTGCATTTTGCATTCTCAGACACACACCCATACATCCACCAACACACCACGCATGCACACACACACACACACACACACACACACACACACACACACTTTTTTTTAAGGCAAATCTAGCTTCCACCTAGTGCCTGCAGCTGTAGCCCTGTGGCATCCGATCCCGTCAGATCTCGGAAGCTAAGCAGGGTCAGGCCTGGTTAGTACCTGGATGGGAGACCGCCTGGGAACACCGGAAGCTGTAGGCTTGGGAGGAGGACCTGGAAACCCCCTCCCAAAAATCAATCTGCCATTGAAAACCCTATGAACAGCAGAGAAGCACTGACAATAGTGTTTTGCCTGTTGTACTCAGGGTCGCTATGAGTCGGATACTGACTCGATGGCACCTAACAACAACAACAACAAAGCTTCCACCTATGAGTAAAAACATGCAGAATTTCTCTTTCTGAATCTGACTTATGTCAGATTTAATTTAAAATTATTTTTTAATTTAATTTAATTTAAATTAATTAAATTAAATTAAATTTAGATTTAGATTTAATTTAAAATTATAATTTAAAATTATGATCTATAGTTCATCCATTTTCCTGAAAATGACATGATTTAATTCTTCTTTATGGTTGTATAATATTTCATTGTGTATGTATGCCACATTTTTAATCCACTCATCTGTTGATGGACATATGGGTTGATTCCATATCTTTGCAATTGTGAAATTCAGTTAACATGGAAGTGCATGTGTTTCTATGGTATGATGACTTATATTTCCTTGGATATATGCCCAGGAGTGGTACAGTTGGGTCATATGGTAGTTCTATTTCTAGTTTTCTGAGGAAACTCCACACTCATTGCCATATGTCTGTACTAGTTTACAGACTAGTTACAGCAGTGTATAAATGTTCCCTTTTCCCTGCATCTTCACCAGCACCTGTTGCTGTTTGTTTTGTTGATGCTTGCCATTCTGAGAGGGGTGAGATGGATTCTCAGTGTAGTTTGGATTTGCATTTCTCTAGTGGTTAAGGATATTGAATATTTTTCATATATGTATTGCCCATTTGTATTTTGCTTTTGAGAACTGTCTCTTAAATTCCATTGCCCACTTATTGACTGGAATTTTTTGTTGTTTAGTTTTTTGAGTTTTTATACATCCTCGATATTAATCTCCATCAGATGTAGAGTTGGCAAAGACTTTCTCCCATTCTTTGGGTACTCCCTTTAGTCTATTGCTTGTTTCTTGTGCTGTGAAGAAGCTTTTAAATTTTGTGCAGTACTATTTGTCAATTCTTGTACTATTTTCTGTGCTATAGGAGTCTTTTAAGAAAGTACTTGCTTATGCCTATGTATTTAAGTGTGTTCCCTAGATTTTCTTCTAGTAGTTTCAAAGTTTCTGGTTTTATTTTAGATATTTGATCCATTTTGAATTGGTTTTTATATAGGGTGAGAGGTATGGATCTACTTTCATTCTTCTACATGTGGATATCCAGTTTTCCCAGCATCATTTGTTGAAGATGCTATCTTTTTCCAATGTATGTTTTTAGAACATTTGTCAAAAATCAGGTGGCTGTAGGTGTATGGGTTTACTTCTGGGTCCTCTGTTCTCATCCATTGGTCTTCATATCTGTTTTTATACCAGTACCAAGCTGTTTTTGTTAATATCACCCTATAATATAATTTGATGTCAGGTATTGTGATGCCTCCTGCATTGCTCTTTCTGCTCACCTAACATGGTTATGGATTCTTTTTCTGTCTCAATCTTTCTTAGCTTAATGTGATTCTGTTTATGGGTGACTTAAATTTTAGGGGCAAGAGGGCTCACCTAAGAGAAAAACAAAAAGTTTTGCTATTACTTGGTGAAGCTGTCAGTCATATTAGGCTCTCTAACAATGATCTGGTAAAGATAGATACCATTACAGGAACACATATTTGGAAGAATATTTGTAGGTTCTCAAATATATTTCATATCTGTTAGTCAAGCATTCTATGATTCTAGGGAGTATCAACTGCTTATATACTTAGAATTGGAATTTATTAAGAATTGAAAGCAAAATTGTTGTTGTTAGGTCCTGCTGAGTTGGTGCCTAACTCATAGCGACCCTATGTACAACAGGTGAAGCACAGTTGACCTGCTTCTCTGCTATTCATAGAGTTTTCAATGGGTGATTGTTTTTTGGGAGTGGGTTGCTAGGCCTTCTCTCAAGCCTATATCACCTGGTTTTCCCAGGCAGTTTCCCATCCAAGTACTAACCAGGCTCGTCCCTGCTTAGCTTCCAATATCTCATGAGATTGGATTCCACAGTGGTACAGCTGCAGGTGAAAGCAAAATAGAAGTTGCAAATTAAAACTACCTGGGACAAGTTAAAAGTGATTTCTGTAGCAATAACTTATGGTGCCTGCAGGGGTTGTATATCCTCAGGTATATGACACTAGTTGAAAAGGCTGAGATAAAAGCTGCTTCTCAGAGGTAGATTTTTCATTATAATGATAGGATGAACCATCTGATTTATGGTGGCTCAGACATAGTTCTCTACTTGGAAACCTTTTAAAAACTCAAAGAGTTTCCTATAGGGAACCTAATGGGCTTTTTACCATAAGAAAATCTTCAAGATTCATCTGAAATTAAGTATTTGGGATTCCTGTTTTCTATTATGGCTAAAATTGAAAGGACACTTGTTTCTTCAGGGAAGGCAGAGTGGGGAGGAGTCTTGGTGGCCTGGATTGGTGAGGGTAGTGAGGATGTGTTACATCTTCATTGTTTTTGATGGCCTCAGGCTTTTTCTTATTAAAATTTTTCCTGATTTTGTAAATGTTCCTTCAGTTTCTACTTTCCTGCTGTTCTTCCTTTCTTTCTCCCTGTAAAATGGAGATATACATCTGGCCTGTGGAATATAGCAACACTCCACCCCTATTGGATGCAAACCCAAGTCCTTAGATTGAGCCTGTTGGTTTTGCCATAAGGTTAGAATGTTGACCTGTGTGCTGCTGAGCTCTAGGATTTCATTGAAAGGGATGTAAGTAGAAGGCCAAGTGAGTTAGTGTTTTTCCAAAGATCTAACCCTGCACTCCCTTTGTCCTTTAGTGAGATCAACTTTGTTCTTATTTACTTTATATTTTGAGTAGTTCATTTAAAATGATGATTTACCTGCTAAAATGAAAGAGAAAATAGATGGAATTGTCACTGGTGGTGAGGGCTATAGCCCAGCTCATACCACCCTAACCCAAAGAGTTCCCCTTTCCTAGGACCTTCACTCAGGTGAAAGCCAGGTCCTTGGCTTTATCTCAAAGGAGAATTTTAGGATGAATAAGAGAAAGAAGCAGTTTGAAGTTTATTAGATAAAGGAAAGGGATAATGCAGGCTTCAGAGCAAGCACAGTGTGTATATATAGGGAGGTGCCTTTATAATGGATATCTATGTGATTTTGTGTCTTTTGAAATTTCATTGCTCTAAAAAGGATGTAATTTACAATTCAATGCAAACTACAAAGAAAGAACAATGAACTGGTTCATTTATTGTTCTTTATCTTAAGGAAATTCCTCTTCTATGAATAGTTATTTAGGTTTGGAGGCAAGAAAGGTGGTGCTGATAAGACAGAAACTTTTGGCATACTTTTTATCTAAGAAGGTCCTTGTTAGTAGAGAGAGACTATTAGCAGGCTAGCTTAGCCATTAGCTGGCAATATGGAGGAAAAAGGGATTGAAAATGGCTCCTGGCTTTCCACCATGATGAATGAAGCCATGTATGTCTCTGTGGACATTGGAAGGAGATTTTTCTAATGGGTCCCACACCCTATCCAAGTACTTGAGCCATTTACAAAATGAAGACTCTAGGCCCATGTCACACTAGGCACCCAAGGCTGATATGACACTGGTCATGCCCTTGCTTGAATAAAACTAGAAGGAACATTTGCCCATGCTCTTTTCTTCAGCTGCTGTAGGAAGCAAGGCCTGTCAGAAAGAATCATCTGAACACAAATATTTAGTAGGGAAAGGGAGACTTTATTTCTGGAGGAGCACCGGTAGGCTGGAGTCCCTTAAAAAATGCCACTTTCCCTAATTTATTCTTTCCTGTCTGTGATAGGACTTACAGACTAATAAACAAAGGGGGTCTCTGTGTTTCTCTTTGATTGGTTTCTTTAAACAGTCTTCAGGTGTTGCAGAGCAATCCAAGCAGAAAACAGAACGTCCTTGACTAAAAAAATCTTTAAAGAAACAATTTCTAGATAAATACCAGGGGCTGTGTCAATGCAGAGAAATTTATTGCAACACTTCTGAGTTTAGAAAGGAGCTTCTGGCATTCCTTAGTTAAGGGAGTGCACTCCTCTTCTTTGATCAGGAGAGTGAGAATGTAAATTCCCACATCTTGGAGGAGCTGAGCTTGATGTGGTTTTGTCTGGCTTTCCTCCTCATATCCCCCTTTGAGACCCTGTAAAAGTTTCTTTATTTTGTAGTCTCATCATCTACTTGTTGTTGTAAGGTTCAATAATGGTTCAGGTAAAACAGATGTGAGATGGTCTTTTGATGAATGACCACCTCTATCATAGAACATATAGCTCTTATGGCCAAAGGAAGGAGGCATGGGATGATTAGGAATAGACTGAAGAGTGCTAGTACCCCCTAGTAAGTTCTTGAATCCCCTGAAGGCAGAGAACCAGCCTCCTCATAAACTTTGTGGGCCCTATCCATGGCAAGTCCGTACTCGCACATGAGCTAGTCTTTGAATCTTTGTCACTATATCTTTTATGGCTTGCTCCTGAACATCAATTTGTAAGCAGCAGTAAATAAAATTTAACTTGACACATACTGCTCCCTCTTGGGCAGACAACTAATTTGAGGCCAGTCTATCATGGTAGATCACATTTCTGATTTGATTATGCTATTGGACAAAGAGGGTCAGGGCCCTACCTATTTCATTTCTTATTAACTCAAGCACTGGATATAACCAAATTATAAAATTTAGCATGTAGATGGAGGTAGGGTATCCCCATGACCCATCTTGGGCCAACAAGGCTGGGCCATATTATTAGATAATCCTCTCAGGGGGACAATGTTCATCTTTCCAGTCTCCTATGGCTATTTCCCTTTTCTTGTGTCCTGATAAGGGGCTAAGACTGGATAGCTCTAGTAGTTTCCCAATTTTTAGTGATAATAAGAAGAAAGAGGGCTTGTTTATGCCTATCACACAGTTCTCCTCCAGTTATCAGGGAGATAGACATAAGCTCTGTTTCCATATGCCCAATATAGTCCAGCTAGGGCAGTCCAGTTTCTTGGACTTCCTAAATTGTCCCAAGGATCTCTCAGTGAGGTGAACCTTTCAAGAGGGTTTTGATCAGTCCAGTTATTTCCCCACCACATATTTTTTCAGTTGTGGTGTTAAGAGTTTTCTGATTTATGTAGGTTAGTTCCCTCAAAAGTGAGGTAAAGGGCTGTTCCCAGGTAGTAAGAAAATATTAACCTATGATTGAGGATTTTGTAACCCAAAAGGCATCAGTAAGAGGTTTTTTTTGTTTTTTTGTTGTTGTTGTTTGTTGGTTGGTTGGTTTTTTTGGCTTATAAGGTCTATCATTTCACGGAGCAGGAAATTCTTTGCTTCCTATCGCCATTAATCTCCCATCAGAGTTCTTCAACATATATAAATAACATGATGTAACATGTAGAGGCTGGGCTATGTTCCCTGCTAATCCTAGGAACAAATTTTTATGACTATGTGAGGGGCTTGGGCAGAGGTCAACACTTTTTTTCATAGAAGAACTCAAAAGCTTGGAAACTAATCTTTGAGTGGTGATGACCTTTTCCAGAGTTATGCCTAACCACTGGATATAATCCTCTACCATTGATTCTCAGACATAACCTGTTTTATTTTTCCCATCATTGAGCATCCTGAGGATGGGTTCATTCTAAGGGGGTACAATGGCTTTTCTTAGAGTTATGGAGAAGCTTTCCCTTTCTTTAAGATTATGGAGGTCATGGGATTTATCATATATGTGGCCCATTTAACTTCTCTCCAATTCCAGCATAAATCACTATAGCTGCCCTCACATAGGTACATGCTTGCAAATGCATAATTCCTTTCCCAGTTTAGCAATCCACATCCCATCCCATAAATGTTTAAATTAATTATCTGACATACTTCAGATAGATATTTATCTCATAGTTTGAGTTTCCCTTTATAGTAACTTTATTGGCTAAGAGTTGGTATGCAAACCTATAGCCTAGATTTACCCATATCTCAAAAGTGGAACTCATGGGAAATTGAAGGGGATTAAAAGACATATGACCCAGTGTTATCTGGATCACATACAGCAAGTTTAGTCTGATTATGAGTAGAAGTTCCCTTAATTTTACCCCCACATTTATAATTACTGTAAAAGAGAAAGGTGGTTCTTACCCTTGGTCCCACCTTTGTTTAATGAACACATAAGCCACATATTTCTTCCCCTTCTCCCAAAGTCCAAAGTCCAATCAGGAAAAGTCACAGGATGGTTTTTCTTAGGCTTCTGCCATGCACAGGCCAAGTAGCTTCTGGTTTGTGGCTAGAAAAGGGTATGTTGATCTTCTCGCCACCATCTTGCAGGAGTTGATCATGTCGGTTCTACTCTCCATTGAGGTTGTGAAGCCCTCTTTAGTCTGGTGTGATTAATCCATGCATGAATCCCTTCTAACTTGGCAGCCCTTGGAGTGGACAGGATGGCAGTGTAAGGACCTTTTCACCTCAGCTTGAGAGGGGTCAGGTTCTAGTCTTTGACCTAAACCTGGTCTCCTGGGGAGAATAAATAAACTGGGGCAAAAAGACTAACATGAGCCCTGTCAAGTACCCATGTGGATATTTTCTTAGCTATTTTCCCTAAGGCCTCCAACTTTCTGGATATTTCTGTCTCCCCTAATTCCCTGGGTGTCCCCAATAAATTATAGAGGATCAGAGGAGGCCTATTGTACATTATCTCATAGGGAGAATATCTTAATCTCGTAGGAGTACATCTAATTTTAAACAGGGCTGGTGGCAAAGCTTGTACCTAGTTAAGTTTTGTATTCTCACATAACTTACTAATTACTGTTGTTAATGTTGTATTCATGTTCTCTACTCTTCCAGGGGCTGGGATTTAGCTCATTTGGTAGAGCACTGCGCTGCAGGCTCTGAGGTCTGGAGTTCGATTCCCAGCACCACAAAAATGGAGAAGGACCTGGCAATCCACTCCCAAGGCAATCCCAAAACAGTCAGCCGTTGAAAACCCTGTGAGGGTTGCTATGAGTCAGATACCGACTTGACAGAACCTAACAACAACAACAACAAGCTTTGGTAATGAGTGAGGCATGTGTTTGTCAGCCAATGGTGCCCCATAGTGTTCATTAACATAATCACTGCATGTGGCACTCAGATTCTCAGGTCCTGTCCCAAAGTTAGTGTGACAGCCTCCTGTACCAAAACAGCCATGACTGCAAGCTCCCTCAGACACCAGGTTCATCGTTTTTGAAAAACTATCTGTTTGAAGAGGTAGGCTACCAGACTTCATCATTACTCCATATTCTGAGTCAATACATCCTCAGATATTTTATTCTTTTCTGACACATATAATGTAAAAGTCTTGGCTAAGTCAAGGAGGCCAAAATCTTGGGCTGCCTGTAACTCCTCTTTTAACTTTTCAAAAGCCCTTTTCTATTCTGTCTTCCATTCCTTAGGTTCCATTTCTCTTTTGTTTGTGGTCCCATACAAAGGTTTGTTAAGCATCAAAAAATTGGGAACACATACATGATAGAATCCCATTGCCCCCAGGAACTCTCTGATTTGTTTTCATGTCTTTAGGACTGTGATGTTTTGGATTACTTGGTTTCTCTCTACTCCCAACCTTCTTTCTCCTTGCTGGAGTATGAATTCCTGGTATTTTACCTGTTTGGGGCACATTTGAGCCTTTTTCTTGGAGACCTTGTATCCACAAGCTTCCAGGCATTGCAGGAATATGTCTGTTTCTTTTGCCCACAGTTTCATTGTCTCATGGCCCAGAAAGAGGTCATCCATGTACTGGAGAAGGACATGTCTGGTGGCCTGCACTGGCAGCTGAAGGATATCTTGGGCAAAGGCCTCTCCAAAGAGGATTGGTGCATTCTTGAATCCTTGAAGAAGCTGGATCCAGGAATATTTTGTTTGTGTTGCCAAGTAGGGGTTCTCCCATCGGAAAGCAAACCATTCACAGATTTCTGGGGCTAGTTTTATGCTGAAAAAATGTGTATTTTAAGTCCCAGTAGGACAACCAGGAGGTTTTGATAGGGCAGAGGCTCAGAAATGTGTAGGGATTAGGCACAGTCCAGTGCAGCTTCAGTTACTTGATATACTGCTCTCAAGTCCTAGACCGGCCAGTAATATTTTCTCCCCAGTTTCTTTACAGGGACGAGGGGACTGTTCTAGGGCACTTTGCATGGCACAATTTTGCCATATTCCCTAAGTCTTTGTAGACATACCTCTCCCTTTCTCCCTTCATTGAAATAAAGTGAGAGCTTTTTTCTGCTATGCCAGGGTGGCAGTGAAAATTACCACTCTCTTCTTCAACTTCCATTCCTCCTTTCTCTTTCCTTTCATCTTCCTATTCATGAAAACTTTATGCACCACTTCTAGGAGCTGGGAAATATTCATTCCTGTGAAACTCTCTAATTTATGGAGTTTCTGTTGGATATCAACTGCACTCTGACTCACAAAACCTGTACTGACCATTCTCTTGCTCTCTTGACCTTCAGGGTCAAAGGGAGTGTAGATGCAGTAGGCTTCACATAATTTCTCATAGAAATTCCCTGGACTCTTATCTGACCTCTTCAGGACCATGGCCACCTTGCTAAGGTGTGTGGCCTATTGGAACCACTTTCACAGCCCCTGAAGGAGAGCTGCTCTATACCTTAGTAGTTTTTCTATGTAGAACCCCTTATTTGGATCACATAGGGGTTCCTCCTTGGGCAGAGCATCCTTAGAATACTCCCTGGGGCCCAGGTTATGGTGTGGAGCATTCTTTTCCAAGCTGCAATTTAGTGGCAGCTTGGACCACTCAGTGTCTCTTCTCAGTGCTGAACAGAGTAAGGAGGAGCTGGCAGCAGTCAGCCCACATGGGGTTGTGGGTTTGGAAGGTGGACTGCATCAAATCCATGAGTGCCTAGGCTTCTCTGTATAGGAGGGAGTATGGTGTTTCCAATTTAGTAAGTCTGTAGTCATAAAAGGCTGATACACCAGAATTTGGCCTGCACTAGCCTCTGCTTCCTTATTGGGTGGCCCTGGGCTTCACATTTCCCTCTGAGGCATTAAAATAGTCTGGAAATTCATGGGCAAAGCCTTAAGGACAAAGAGGGAGTGCCAATGCTAGGCTCATGCAGGGTATGCAAGGCTGTACTAGGTGCCTCAGAAGGCATGATGGAATTGGGTGACAGAGTCTGGGTAGGACCAATTGCTTCCCTTGTAGGAATTCTTGCAGAGACAATAGGAGATAATTCTAATTCTTCCTGAGGGTCAGAAGTGAGAATTTCATGTGCTGTTGGCATCAGTGACTTTTTGGGCCAGGTAGAGCACTTCCCTGCCTTACCCATTAATATCATGGAAAATTGGGCCCTGAGCTACAGGGGAGGGTGCTGCAGCACCAGCTGCAGCCACTATTTATGTATGGGAACTGATGCATATGACCAGAGTGCCCAGTTACAACAGACCATACCTCCTGCACTATAGCTTTATCTAAGCTACCTTCTGATGGTCATTCTTTTTTAAATGTCAGCCACTCTCATTCACACAGACCTCTTAACTTCCTTGGAGACAGAGAAACCCCATAACTTTCTGAGAATCCTTTCTTAAATTCTTTATCATACCCCCAAAAGGGGTGGCCTTTCCTTTGTCCTGTGTATTTCCCATGTCCCACACCAGACTAATGTCACACACGCCAGAAGAATAGTAGGCAGAAGGGAAATGGATATCTGCAAGGATGCACAGATGCTTCACTCTTCACTGCCTCTCCCCTCATGGGGACAGCAGACCCCCCTGGCTTTGACCAGCTGATTTAATCTGTTAGCACAAATTGCCTTTAGTTGTATGGGGTGTCTTACAGAACCAGTTTGGAGTGCACACTTGCTTTGGCCCTATGAAAAGGGGTAAGCACCCTCTCCTCAATACCTCTCTCAGTCATTCATCAAGCAACCTCATTCACACAATTCAACCCAATCATTGTTGGTTTCCTGTAGAGACAAACCAACCCAATTTCCTAAGATAGGTCTCAGGATCTGTTTTCCATTCAAATTATTATGAATGGTACATAGGCAGTTGCCAATTGGCTATCAGGCCCTCCTGATACTAAAAAGCAGGCCGTTTGACTAGTCCTACCATGATTTTGATTCAGACATCTCTACTGTTGCCCATGCCTCTCAGTGCTCACCTCCTTAGGAACTCACAAAGGGGGTCCCCCCTTTGCTATGTTGAGGTGCCCACACAGGAAGATATAATCTGCCATCACTGGATAGCTCAGTCATTCACACATTTCTTGGGCTGAGTGGGTCCCCCTGTGGGACCTGGGAGTTGGTGAAAAGTATCAGGTGAAACTGAACTTGCTTTCTCTGGTAATTTCACTTCCTAGTCAGGGAAGCAAAATGTAGGAAGCAAGACCCATCAGAGAGAAAATATTACCTGAGTACCAATATTTATTAGAGGAAGGTCTTTGTTGCCAATGGAGCAGCTATGGGCTCGGGTCTCTAAGAAATGATCACTCTCCTTAGCTTATTATTTCCTGTCTTTTATTTAGAATTTACAGACTAGTAGACAAATGGGGATCACTGTGTTTATCTTTGATTGTTAATTTAAACAGTCGGCAGGTGTTATAGAACAATCCAAGCAGAAATCAGAAACAACTTCTAGATAAATACCAGGGGTTGTGTCAATGCAGGGGGATTTACTGAATCACTTCTGAGTTGAGAAAGGAGCTTCTGTCACTCTTTAGATAAGGCAGTGCAGTCCTCTTCTTTGATCAGAGGGGTGAGGAATGTAAATTCCTGAGTCTTGGAGCAACTGAGCCAGATGTAGTTTTATTAGGCTGCCTTCCTCATCACAAGCTCTCTTTCTCTCTCTTCTTCCACTCCCCTCTTCCTTGCTTTCTCTACAGTCTTTGCTCTTCTTTCTCCAGACCATGTATATCTGGCTTTCCTTTTCCAAATGGATAATGTAATATATTTGAAGGGACAGCCCTTTTCTAAACTAAGGTTCCAACTTATCAGTTTGGTGCCATCAAGGTTCTTGTAGCCATCTAGGAACCAAACATTTTTTGTGGGATATTGAGATTAAATAATTTGGATTCTTTGTCATATCAGTACAATCATGTAATCACAGATGGTCAGAGCTGACAGGTCACACTTAGGGTGATCATTTATCCTAGTTTTTCCCAAACTGTCCAGCACCACCTATCATAGCACAAATATTAATACTGTCTCATCTTGGCTAATAAATTGTATTGTCACTCCATTATAAAGACTGTTGGTCTGAAATCCTTAAATTACTGTTAGGAATCTAGGGGACTAAATAGGGGAAGAGACTTGCTTAAAGTCACATGGCAACTTAATAGTTTCTCTGAAAAATCTGCTTAGAACCACATAAATGGTACTGAATATTATTGCATTGATCTGGTAAAATGAATATTTCCTTTTCATTTGTTTTAAAGGACTTCTCAGCAAGAACTCATATATCTGGTACCTGATGGTGTTCTCTGAATCCCTTAGGCCCAGACTGAAATGTATTGGTTTCTAACTACTTTTCCAAAGATTATCAGAATAGAAAGAAGGACAAAACTCTATGTCTTGTATTTTTTAGAATTTCTCACTGATAGTCTACAATCAGAAGCAGCAGACAAGAAATCAAAAGATGGGAAGGTTTTGGGGTCTGCTCTATCCTGGCAAAAGACCACAGAGCTTCACTTCAACACCAGTTCACTTGGGGATCCTCAGGAGTGGGCAAGAGATGGTCAGTGGCTCCAAGAAGGACCCCAGGAGCCTTCAACAACCAACCGGAACTTTATTAAGCTATTCCTTTGCAGGAGATCCTAAAGATTATACAGCTCTATATAACAGCTCTCTAGCTGGCAGCATGGGTTGCTGCTGCTATGATGGAATAACAGCTCTGTATCAAAGGGCAAAACAGCTCTGATATCTTTGCTGGTGGCGCTGATGGTCCAATGATGCTGCCTCTCACTGGTCATCTTCTTCCCTCACCTCCACCCCAGGATGGGGGGGTTGAGAGCTCTTCTTGACTTGTTAGAGGTCTTCTTTCTTGACTCCCGGAGTCTTGCCTCTCAGCAGCTTGATTGAAAGTTTGGACAATCAATGCAGCGAAGTCAGGCATGAGGTGCAATGATCATGATCAGGGATGTAGGGAGAGAAGAGATTAAAGGACCTTTGGGGTAGTCGTTGTTGTTGTTAGGTGCCGTTGAGTCATGACCAACTCATAGTGACCATCATAGGGTTTTCAATGGCAGAGGTCTGTTTATATACACTCTGGGTGGGGGCATGGAATAGGGTGTAACCAATTGGAGAGCGGCTCATGCTGGGAGGAGCAGTTCTCTGTGAGAGGGCTTGGAAAAGTGCACTTATGGTTGGTGGGTTAGGTACAGGCTGAACCAATCTCTAAGCTTCCCTTAGTAACCAATCGGGTGGCTCTAGGCAACCAATCAGGTTGAAGGAGCCCACACCAGAGCTGGGTTTTTGGAGGCCATCTTGGATCACTCAATGGGAGGTTTAGGAGTAAAGTAGGTGAAGGGTAAAAGAGTAGGTGAAGGGGGAACTGGGACTTTGGTAGCCATATTGGCTCATAGGGAGTCAAATAGGTCCTAGCCCTGGTTCCTGGGTTAAGGGTGACCAGAGGTGGGAGGAACAGGGCAGCATCCACAGAGGGCTCAGACCTCAGCCTGGACCAAGTGAGCCTCAACCCAGGCACCCTCCTGGTTCAACCTGGAGGTGTCCAGATAATTTCCTACAGTATGGGACTAAGATGGCAGACCTGCTGTGAGTTGTGGAGAGACAGAGGAATCTAAATAATGGCTTAGAACTCATGTTGATTAGTCAGACAGAGAAATAAGTTACATAAGAGCTACTGGTATACATTAAAGAAATCCACAAGGATAGGTAAATATCACAAACAGCAGAGGAATTCTTGAAAGGGGAGAAGGAATTAGGGCTGCAGGTCAGTGAGAGTGTGATACCAGAAACATGGAAACCTGCTCCAGTGGGAAGAGAAAATCATCAGCTCCACAGAACTGGCACACCACAAACCCCAGCAGTAATCCCTCTCGCAACAGGTAGATTGTACAGAGGGCAAAAAGATTCAGGAGGATGATGACACCAAAAACCAAAAATGGAGAAAGGCTAGAGAAACCACTGCAGATGAACCCTGTCTCCAGGATCACAGAGAATGGAGATCCTATAGCCCAAGGGAAAATTCCACGTGGGCATCTGGAGCTCAGATCCCCCAAGGAGTGCAGCTCTGCCAGCCCATCAACATTCTGATATAAGATGCAGGTAGCACTTCCCAAGTGGAACAACTGGAGAGTGATTCTTGGACACCAAGTGAAGTCCCAGCCCCCCTGCCACAGAGGTCCTGGTCATATGGTCAGAGATAGGAGAGTGGCTGGGCACAGATTCTGCACCTGGGTGTACATCACAGACCCGCTGGGGGTTGCATAATATCATCCTGCCCACTGCAG
>VMDO01034575.1:0-16836 GCA_007922755.1 Pedetes capensis
AGCCCTGGGTTGAATCTTCCATTACTGAAATAAAATATTGTATATAATTTAAAAGATAATATAGCAAGAATAAATAACAACTATAAACATTCACATTTTCAACAACTATAAAACACAAAAAGAAAATATGACATTAAAGAGGAAAATAGACGTTTCAACAGTAATTGAATAATTTAATTTCAGACTCTCAATGATGCATAGAAAACCCAGACTAAGAAATGAGATGATTTGTGCAACACAATAACAATTATATAATACAGTCTATCCAATGATAACAGAAAACAGGTTATTTTAAGTAGTCATGGGACAT
The DNA here is from genome assembly GCA_007922755.1 of Pedetes capensis. Lineage (NCBI taxonomy): Eukaryota > Metazoa > Chordata > Mammalia > Rodentia > Pedetidae > Pedetes > Pedetes capensis. Next base: position 311 of record VMDO01034575.1, read on the forward strand.
TTTTCCAGGGAGATCATATATGTATGTATGCATATATATATATACATATATATATAGTTGTTGTTGTTAGGTGCCGTCGAGTCAGTATCCGACTCATAGCGACCCTCATAGGGTTTTCAATGGCTGACTCTTTTGGAATTAACTTGGGAGTGGATTGCAAGGCCCATCTCCCATTTTTGCGGTGCTGGGAATCGAGCTCGGGACCTCAGAGACTGCAGCGCAGCGCTCCACCAACTGAGCCAAATCCCAGCATATATATACATATATGTGTATATATATGTATATATATGTATATATATGTATGTATATGTATATATATGTATATGTGTATATATGTGTATATATATATACACACACACATATATATGTATACACACACACACACACACACACACACACACACACACAGGTTGTTGTTAGGTGCCCTCCAGTCAGTATCGAACTCATAGCAACCCTATGTACAACAGATGAAACACTATTGTCAGTGCTTCTCTGCTACTCATAGAGTTTGCAATGGTGCATTGATTTTCTGGGAATGGGTCACCAGATCCTTCTTCCAAGCTGACCCTGCTTAGCTTCCTAGATCTGACTGAATCAAAAGCCACAGTGCTATGGCTGCAGGCATGTATATATATATATATATATATATATATATATATATATATATATATTTGTTGTTGTTGTTAGGTTCCGTCGAGTCGATATCCGACTCATAGCGACCCTCTGTTCAACAGGGGAAACACTATTGTCGGTGCTTCTCTGCTGTTCATAGGGTTTTCAATGGCAGATTGATTTTTGGGAGGGGGTTGCCAGGTCCTTCTCCCAAGCCTACAGCTTCTGTTGTTCCCAGGCGGTCTCCCATCCAAGTACTAACCAGGCCCGACCCTGCTTAGCTTCCGAGATCTGACAGGATCGGATGCCACAGAGCTACCGCTGCAGGCATATATATATATATATATATATATATATATATATATATATATATATATATGGTCTGGGATTTAGCTCAGTGGTTAGAGCGCTGTGCTGCAGTCTCTGAGGTCCAGAGTTCAATTCCCAGCACTGCAAAAATGGGAGAAGGGCCTGGCAATCCACTCCCAAGGCAATCCCGAAGCACTCAGCCATTGAAAACCCTATGAAGGTCTCTATGAGTCGGATACCGACTCGACAGCACCTAACAACAACAACTATATATATATATATATATATCAACACACACACATATCTTCTTTTTGGTGTTGGGAATGTAACCAAGGGTCTCTCTCATGCTAGGCAAGTGATCTACCACTGAGCAACATCTACAGACAGACCATTTCTTAAGTCACATATTGAGTCTCAATACAAAAGATTATTTAAAATACCTGGATTTACCACCATCTTCTACCTTTCCATGATAGATACATAGATAGATAGATGTAGATATATAGATAAATATATATATATATATATATTATATGTTATATATAATATTCATAGCATAATATTGAGTGGAGGGATGTGACCCACAACTCTCAGCTTTCAATATTACTATTGATAATAATAATAATATTTCATATATATATTAGCCAAGTACTTAGTGGGAAACAAATCTCATTTAATAACAGTAAAAGCCCATAAAATCCATGATTGATTTTGCCTTGTTTTTTAAATTTATGTGAGATTCACAACATATTTTTCCTAGCACTTTTTCTCCAATTTCAATGTTTTCTAGCATTAGTTTCATCAGCAATATAAGAGAATATTATTTTGTTGGTCGGTGCCATCAGGTCGGTGTCGGACTCATAGCGACTCTACGTACAACAGACAAAAGAGTATTGCCATGTTTCTCTGCCATTCATAGGGTTTTCAATAGCTGATTGTTTTTTTGGAGTGAGCTGCTGGGATCCTCTCCCTAGCCTACAGCATCTGGTATTCCCAGGTGGCCTCCCATCCAAGTACTAACCAGGCCCCTTCTGAGATCTGACAGGATCAGATGCCACAGTGCAGGCAAGAGAATATAAGCTCTATTAAAACACAGCTTCTATGCATTTTGTTTTGTGTATGTTAACCCTGTATGTGTTCTTTGGTTAAACATTCAGTAACTTTTTGTTAAACAACTTTTGATTTTCATTTTGTAACATTTTCCCACTTATTAATTACTTTATATGCTAATAGAGTCATCTATCTATCTATCTATCTATCTATCTATCTATCTACCTACCTACCTATATGTATCTGTGGCCAGGAATGCCAAAAAATGTAGACACTATGTATTACTTTTTGAAGTTGAATTGAATCACAATGCTAACCACTTTGAGCATCTCTTGAAATTGCAGAACTCAAATATGACTTGTATTCAGTATTCAGTATTCAGACAGTATATGTTGATTATTACAATTTTAATAACTAAACTGTTATATATTTTGACACTTTCTATATGTATATGTATATATGTATTGTTGTTGTTGTTAGGTGCTGTCATATATGCATTTTTTGATGGTCAAGAGAAATAAACTTTATTAAAATAAAATGATTCTGAAAGTAAGCAGAGATGGGAGTTGGAGCTTTGTAATTCCCATATTAGGAAAGGAATAGCATTTGAAATGATCACTAATTGGATAATGATTATACCTTTTTAAGATAGCTTTGCATGCCCTTAAATAAAATAAAAAGAACAGGAAACCCACTGAGTGGAACAGGAACATTTCCCTAAAGTTACCCTAAAACTGAGGATGATAGTACCAAATATTTCCATATAAACCTTACAGTTCTCTATGATTTGGATTCCGATTCTGAGTGGGCTGCTATGCCTAATCTCTGGGGCTTTCACTGAAAATGCAACCCAAAATAGGAAATATCTAAAGAGAAATATACCTGGGAAGTATTGTCAATTGTTATTTACATTAAAAATCTGTATGGAACCAGGAGTGGTGAAGCACACCTGTAATCCCAGCGATTTAGGAGGCAGAGGCTGGAGGATCCTAAGTAGGAGATCAGAGGCACCCTGAGTAACTTAGCGAGACTCTGTCTCAAAATAAAAGGTAAAATAATGGGATAGGGGTACAGTGCTTGCACAGCACGAATATATAAAGTTAGGTACTGCAAAAAAATAAATGAATACATAAATAAAACATATCTGTAAATTTAGTTTTTATTCTAATCAAAGTAATATGTATACATGGTTAAAAATTATTTACCAAGATCTAGTTTGCTATTTTCTGTTTTTAACAATATTTTGACTAAAGTGATGGCTTAAAAAATTATATTTGTTATTTTACAGTTTCTTTGGATTAGCAGCTCAGCCATGGCTTTTCTGGTTCCTCCTCTCCTTTAGGGTCTCACTAGGCTTCCATGAAAGTCTTGGTTGAGGTTTTGGTCTCCTTTCAAGGCTTATTGAGGACATGGCCTTCTTCCTAGCTCATATTATTTCTGGTAACAGTCACTTTCTTATGGGCTGTCAGGCTGAGAACCTCAGTGTCTTGTTTGCTGTTAGCCAAGAAGTATCATTAGCTCCTTGACCCATGATACTTTTCCGTCATGACCTTTTCCTTCCTTCAAGACAGCAAAGGAACGAGTGTGAATCCTATCAATACAAGTTTAAACTTAAGTAATAATATCATAAAAGTGGCATCCCATGGTATTTGCTGTATTGATTTACAAGCAAGTCAAAGCCTTTGTTTATACACAGGGGACATTACTCAAGGCCATAAATATATGAAGATAGAAGATCTTAGATTATATGCTCCACATTTAGTGTAAAAATGGCCCTTTGGTCCCTACATCATTCTATTTTTGATGTCTCAGATCTAGTCACTTCTCACTGTTTTATCTATTATTGATTTTTGTACTTATTTTCACCTCTTAGAACTATTGATTTTAGAAATGTTTTAATTTCCTGCTATATATTCATTTATCTTTGTGATATATTGCATTGTATCACCAAATCCATCGCATACACACACAGGCACACCCACTCACACGTTTGTACATACTTAGGTAGTATAGCTATGGGAGAAGCACCTGGGGGCCCACTCCCCAAAATAATCCCTAAACATTCATCCAATGAAAACCTCATGAGTCTCAGAGAAGAACTAACATAGTGCTGGTATTGGCGGTTTTGGGGAGTGTTTCGTTCTCTTGTACATAGGGTCGCTATGAGTTGGACCTGACTCAATGGCACCTAACAACAAAAAGAACATGTAGTATATCTAGCCTGTAGGTTGAAATATTATCTTGCATTATTTTACTTTTATATTAATTTGTATTTATTATTTTGCATAGAATATTATTTATTGTGTAAGTCTACATATATATCATTTTCAACACAGTCCCATAGCAATTAACTATCTTATCTTTTCTTGTTCAAACTGATTTCCTTGAAATGAATAGTTGTCTTATTTTGTGTTTTTAGCCTCATCCATAATTCAACCACAAATACTCTCTCCATTAAATTGCAAATATCCTTTTTCAATATGATAAAGCACAAAAGCTATTTCTAAATTTCATTTTCTTAAAATTATCAGTACCCTCTGAAATGCTCACTCTGAGGAAATGTAATTTAATTTTTATGATATAGTTATTATTCAGTTGTTTTTCTTTAGCCTTCATCTCATAAAAAGCCTTAATATCTTTTTTGTACTTTGTATCCTACATTTCCCTTTCATTGTTTTCCCTCCAATTTTGATGAGGTTTCTCTAAATAAGATTTTTTTAGAAAATATACATGCAATTAAATCTTTGGAGACTTCACATGTAATACAATTACTGTGTTTAACTCTAAATAAATAATGTAAGCTGCACATGGTGGCAGACGTTTGTAATCCCAGCTACTTGGGAGGCAGAGGCAGAAGGATCACAAGGTTGAGACTGAAGGCAGTCCTCATAATTTAGCGAGACCCTGTCTCACAAACTTAAAAAATAGGCTGAGGGTGCAGCTCAGTGGTACAGCACTTGCAACGCATGCAAGTGTGAGGCCCTAGGTTCACCCCCAGTACCACCACCAAAAAAAAATCAATAATGTGTCTGTCTATATAATTCTAGTTTGAACATCACTTTCTAGTTTTTCAAGGTATTGTTCTATTGCTTCCTAGCTTTTTAGTGCTAAGTTTGAAAAAAATCAATAGCTTGTCAATTCTTTATCATATCATGTGGTTTCTATTTTGTTATCTTAGTACGTTCTATGTCTCAAATTCTGGAAAAAAATATGCAATTCCTTAGCATAAGCCTACTTTTATAATGCTGGAAACTCCACTGAATTCTTTCCATCTGGAAATCCACATATCACAATTCTATGTGATGTATTAAATTATTTACCCTATGGTTTCTTCTGTTTCTCTTTTATTTCAGGAATCACTGGCATTTGAATATTAGACCCTAGGCCTAAATCTCTAATTTGTTTTTGGGTGTACTGGTGGGGCTGAACCCAGGGCCTCGAGCATACTTAGCAAGTATTCTGCACCCCCAGCTCCTTTTAAATTTTTTTTGATCTTAAGAGAAGCTGCTTCTCACCTCTGACTTCTGGTCCTTCTGCCTTAGTTGTCCAAGTTACTGGGATTACAGGTATGAGCTACTATGACAGGCTCATTTCTTTTATTATCAAAACAGTTTTTATAGTCTGGAGTGGTGGCGCATGCCTGTAATCCCAGCAGCTCAGGACGCAGAGATAAGAGGATCGCAAGTTCGAGACCACAGAAAGTTTGCATAACTTAGTGAGACCTGGTCTCAAAATGTAAAAAAGAAAAAATGGGCTGGGGGTGCAGCTCAGTGGTCCAGCACTTGCAAAAGCATGCAACTGCGAGGCCCTGGGTTCAACCCCCAGTACCAAAACACACATTGTTGTTAGGTGCCATCAAGTCGGTATCCGACTCATAACGACCCTCATAGGGTTTTCAATGGCTGACTGTTTCGGGATTGCCTTGGGAGTGGATTGCCAGGCCCTTCTCCCATAAAACACACATACGCACACAAACAAACAAACAAACAGTTTTCCTCTCATTCTCCATTCTGCATGTGTGTTATTTAAATATTTAAGGGAAATATTAACAAGTTATATTTCAATACTATACCCATTCTAATTTTGATGTTTTAATTACTGGAACTGCTTTGATATTCTAAGTTTATTTCCTTTTTCAATAATTTTGCGATATTTTAATATTATAATAACCTTTTACTCTTCTAATGAAAGCGCTATGAAGGAAGCAGAGAAGCATTGACATGTAATTCTGGGGATGGCACAGTGTCTGGGAGTGTTTCACTCTGTTGTACATATGGTAGCTATTAGTCTGACCTGACTTAACAGCACCTAACAACAACAACATGATAATAATACTAAGGATATATGTTTCATTCCCCTGCATATTTTTATTCTTGTATAAGTTGTTTATTTTCCTGATTTTGTATTGATTGGACTTTCTCACTATAAGTTTTCTTGTTGTTGTTGTTGTTGTTAGGTGCCATCGAGTCGGTATCCGACTCATAGCGACCCTCTGTACAACAGGGGAAACACTATTGTCAGTGCTTCTCTGCTGTTCATTGGGTTTTCAATGGCAGATTGATTTTAGGGAGGGGTTTGCCAGGTCCTTCTCCCAAGCCTACAGCTTCTGGTGTTCCCAGGCGGTCTCCCATCCAGGTACTAACCAGGCCGGACCCTGCTTAGCTTCCGAGATCTGACGGGATTGGATGCCACAGAGCTACGGCTGCAGGCATAAGTTTTCTTAGTATCTTATTATTTTTATCTATCTTCTTAAATTAAAGAAGGGAATACTAGAGGCTGAATGTAAACCCTGTATGTGGAGAAGTTTGGTTTGACTATGGATTTCACTGGGGTGAATTGTTTGGGTTACTGATGAGGAACTATTTATGTCAATATCTTTGGGTCCTTAATCTTTGGTTTAAATCTCAAGAGATGATTTTTCCAAACCCTTTCTGGAATATATCAGCTTTCTGAGAGTGAAGAACAGAGAGAATGAAGGAGACCTCAATGTTTACTAATAAATTTCTCTCCAATTCTGTTAATAATAGTGAGTCCTACATGTGCAGAGGTTGCATATCTCTACTAATAATGGCAAATTCTATTCTTCTAGGCCTCTACCAACAAACATGTTATGTGTTTAAGGCAAAGCGTTTTTACCTCACTCTCACGAGAATGGAAGAAGATCCTTAAGTGGGAAGAGGAGCAACTCTCTCAGGCTTGTGAAGGACTATGTACCAATTATGTGCTTGGTGGTTCATTTAGCTGTGAGATTCCTGCTGCTTCTCACTGTTGGCATTGCTGGATTAGGATCCAACTTCCTCAGACCCGCTGAGTAAGTGCTGCTCATCTGTTTAGTGTTTTATGGTTTATAACACGTATTTGCTCTCATCCCTTCTTACATTGCCTTGGTCTTAGTGGGTAGAAATAAATATGCTTTATTGTCATTACAGCAGGAGACAACTGGGACTGGGACAAAGGACATATGTTTAATTTGCCACTTAATTTGAATTTAAAACAAGCTTTTTCTCTTTTTCTTTTTTTTTCTTTTTTGGTACTTGGGGTTAAATTCAAGACCTTGCACATGTTTTGCCTGTGCTCTATAATTAGGCTGACTTCTCAGTCTACTTACTACTTTTTGTTTTGAGTCAGGGTCTCACTAAGTTACACAGGCTGCCTCTGGCCTCAAATGCACTTGGGATCTTCCTGCCTCTGCCTCTGGAATCGCTGGGATTACAGGCATGTGCTACTACACAGGCTAAGAAAATCTTCTTCATTTACAATTTTTCCATCAAAGGAACAAAATATTAATTTTAGTAAGTAGACTTGAAAAAAATGATGAACCAAAAATAGTAAAGATTAAAGTTATTGGCAAGTGATAACTTTATTAGTTTTTTGTTGCTATGGTAACAAATTGCTACAAACTATGTAGCTTAAAACAATGGAAATATATTTGCTAGTTGTGGAGGCTAGGGTTCCAAAATCAAAAATTATGGCATGGATGTGCTCCCCCAAAGCTCTGAGGAAAAAAATCTGTACTATGTTTCTCTTCTAGGTTCTGGAGGCTGCTTGAAATCCTTGACATTTCTTGTCTTGTATTTGTTTCACTACAATCTCTTCCTCATCTTCACAGTGCCTCTCCTCTGTTTCTTTTCATTTTTCCTTTTCTATGTGTCCCAGAATAATATGTATGGTTCAGGGTATTTAAGTATATGCATATTTTTGGGTGTGGGACATCATTCAATTCTATACAGTAGCATTCTTTTAAAATAAAGTATTTTCCCCCCATTTTTTCCAGTACTTGGAGGTTGAACCTAAGTCCTCACACATACTCTGCAAGTGCTGTACCTCTGTGCTGCACCTTTAGCCCATTTTTAAATTTTTTATCTTTAGACAGCATCTCAATAATTATGTGAATGACATCTGGCTTCAAACTTGAGATCATCCTGTCTCTGCCTCCTGAGTAACTGAGATTACAGGTGTGATTCAGTGCACCCTGCTCCATTTTGGTGGTTTTTTTAAATATAAAGACCATGAAAGTAGGAACCTTTTCCTAAAACAAAATGTGAGGGTTATACAACATGAACATAGCATATGAAATTTTGTCTCACACTTATAAATTTCATTTAAAAAAGAAATGAGCAAGAATGGAAGAACAAGTTAAGTTACAATACTGAATTACCTATTCGGTAAGGCATAACAAAATAAGAGTGTTAAGAAACAAAGCATCTCAGGACAGATGATATTCAATGTGTGTGCAATGTAGCAAAAGGTAATTTGAGGTATGGATCTGACATAGAACTGTACTTATAAGAAATGGTTCATAAAGTGCATGCACTTAAGACTTGACATTGTATCTAAAATAAGCACAAATGTAGCCACCCAAAATTATGAAAAACAGGCACATGCACTATGTGATTTTCTGATTCAATTATTTTATTTTTCCTAATACTAATAGAAAATAATTTAGTTTGACCAGTGCTTATGTAACTTTGCTCCTTCTTAAAGAAAACTTGAAAAAATCCACAGTAAAGTATAAATGTAAAATTTTAGACTTTTGTAACATAGAAAGGCTCAGGAAGAAAGAAAAATTATGAACAAACATGATGCTTTGGTTAACCTGAAAGAGATAATGTTAGCCTTTATTTCAAACTTAGTTGTCAAAGGTCTTTTATCTCTTTTCATATTATTGATATTTTCTAATATTATGCAATTCATTGGGTATTTTATGAGAATATAGTCTTTTAAATGAAACATAAAATTGAGAGTACATGGGACAAATTTAAAATGCTAATATTTCTTTATGGCACCTAAATTTGCTGATTCAAAAGGCAATTACAATTCTAATTAAATTTATTACCATACTATTCTAGCAGTAAAATCCATTTCCTTATAATACTGACATTTATATTGATGGCTGACTGTTGGTTTAATTACAGCTAAGCTGTTAATAGAACATCAACTCTGCATTGTCTTTCTAGATAACTTACCTTGTCTGAGTTTCTGTAGTTTGTCAATTCAACTGGTTAAAAGACTGCCTGCTACCAGTGAATAAGATTGCTGAATGGATAATCTAATTCAGTCATTAAAAGGAAACCCATCCTGCAATCAACATAGATCTTTCCCCTTTATAATGACCAACTCAGCTTTACTTTGGTGAAGAATATTTGTTAGGAATTGATCCAGAAACCCTTAAAAGAAATCTAAAAAAAAAATACTTTAAGTAAATTACGGTTCATGTTTTCCTTCAGGTACAAATTCTCATGTAGGCAACCTGGACACTAGACTCTCCTTTTAACCCTGTCTACCTGCTTTCACCACCACACATCTGCCAGTTTGCCTAACTGTGGGGGCTTGATGAGGCTGAAAGCTATGTCTCTGATATCTCAGATATCAGCAAGGTCACTCATGGTGGACAGGTTTCAGCTAAGCTTCCAGACTAAGACTGAGTAGGGAGTGGGACCTGGTGAATCACACCAGAAACAATTAGCCATTGAAAACCCTATGAATAGCAAAGAAACACCTTGAGATAAAGTGCCAGAAAATGAGCCTTACAGGATGGAAGGCACTCAAATGACTACTAGGGAGTAGTTGCCTCCTCAAATTAGAGTCTACCTTGATGATATAAATGGACTAAAGTCCCATTTGCTGATGTAGCACAACTCAAAATGAGGAGAAAGAACTGTAAACATCCATTAATAATTGGAACATTAAATCTATGTAGTATGAATCGAGGAAAATTAGAAATCATTAAAAGAGAAATGGAGTGCATAAACATTGACATTCTAGGCATCAGTAAGCTAAAATGGACTGGCAAGGGCCATTTTGAGTCAGATAATCATATAGTCTACTATGCTGGGAATGACAAAGAGACAGGGGGTTGCATTCATCAAGAAAAAAGCCATCTCAAGATCTGTCCTGAAATACAATGCTGTCAGTGATAGAATAATATCCATAAGCCTACAATGAAGGCCAGTTAGTATGACTATTATTCAAATTTATGCACCTACCACTAAGGCCACAAATGAAGAAAGGGAAGATTTCTACCAGCTTCTGCAATCTGAAATAGATCAAACATGCAATCAGGACATACTGATAATTATTGGTGACTGGAATGCAAAGGTTAGAAACAAAAAAGAAGGCTAAGTAGTTGAAAAATATGGCTATGGTGACAGGAACAATGCTGGAGATCGCATGATAGAATTTTGTCACACCAATGAAATTTTCACGAAAAATACATTTTTTTTCACCAACATAAACTGTGACTATACATATGGACTTAACCAGGTGTGCCCCAGACCAGCTACAGCCTAAGATCCATGGGTTCCTGAAGGCAGATGAGGAGTCAGCGACAGGTAACAGACAGCAGCTCGGAGGCAGTGTGACCTTGTTCCATTTTATTTCCAGATAGCCCAGCCTTTTATACAGAACTACAATTCATTTAATCTTATGAAAGATCAGAAAAAGGACAAGGAAATTGGTAGTATTAATGGATTACACAAAATTTTTGTCAACAATCACTTGATTAAATTGTCAAATCAGTGTTAAGTGGTGATAAAGTAGGAGATGAACTCAGAGATAAATTGTGTTTACTTCAAAGAGATAAACCAAGACAACCTGAGCATCTACATCTCTTATAACAATTAACTATTCTTAACTTCATGCAGGAATTCGGGGTGGTTCTCTGTCACCTGTGTATCAACCCATTGAGTCCATTATTATGACAAATGGGTGCTTTATCTTATCAGAATGATTTGTTTACTCTAGACCTGTTGGTACAAAGGCTTTTGTTTGTGTTGACTAAGGAGTTTATGTTGTTGGAAGTCATTCAAGAATTTCCCTATGAAAGCCTGCTAGGGAGGTTTGTCAACTCCCAGTCTGAGTCAGCACTGCTCACAGAGCCAGAAGATTATATATTTACATCTATTCATTAATATCTCCCAGAAATCTACAATATGAAGAAAACAGTGACCAAATCAAATCCAAGAAAAAGAAGAGACTCCAAGTCCCTTTCCATGAAGAGACATTTTTGGAGGTACTCTTCCCCTTTCGGTAGACTTTCCCTCCGATGCCTTTATTAAAGGTACTCTTCCTCATGTGGGGACTCTGTCTACCCATCATGAGTGGATCTGGACCTGGCACAGATGGAACATACATGAACCAAATTGACTACATTTATGGAATGAGAAAATGAAAAAGCTCCATATCAAATGTCAGAACAAGTCTAGTTGCTGATTGTGTATCAGACCATCAATATCTCATATGCAAGTTCAAACTGAAACTGAAGAAAATTAGAGCAAGTATATGAGAGCCAAGGTATGACCTTGAGTATATCCCACCTGAGTTCAGAGACCACCTCAAGAATAGGTTTAATGCATTACACCCAAATGATAGGAGACCAGAACAGTTGTATCATGGCATCAAACATATCATTCATGAAGAAAGTAAAAAGTTATTACAAAGACAGGAAAAAAAAGAAAAGACCAAATGACAAGTCAAAAGAGACTCTGGAACTTACCCTTGAACATCAAGCAGCTAAAGTCAAAGAAAGACATGATGAAGTTAAGGAACTAAACAGGAGATTTAAAAAGGCAGCTTAAGAAGACAAAAACAAATATTATAATGACATGTGCAAAGAGCTGGAGACAGAAAACCAAAAGAGAAGAACATGCTCTGTGTTTCTCAAGCTTAAGGAAGAGAAGAAAAAAGTCAATCCTCCAGTGGCAATAGTGAATGATTCTACAGGGAAATATTAAATGATGTAGGAAACATCAAAAGAAGATCGAGGGAATACATGGAGTCATTATATAAAAAAGAAATGGTAAATGACCAACTATTTCAAGAGGTTGCATATAAACAGGAACCAATGGTATTGAAGGATAAAGTGGAAACTGCCTTGAAAGAGCTGGTGAAACACAGGGCCCCAGGAATTGATGGAGTACCAATGGAAATGTTTCAACAGACAGATGCAGCACTAGAGGTACTAACATGTTTATCCGATCAGATTTGGAAAACAGCTACCTGGCCAACTGACTGGAAAAGTTTCATATTTGTGCCTATTCCCCAAAATAGGATCCAACTGAGTATGGAAAGCATCAGACAATATCATTAATATCACACACAAGCAAAATTTTACTAAAGATCATTCAAAAGTAACTGCAGAAGTACATAGATAGGGAAATGCCAGAAAAACAAGCCAGATTCAGAAGAGGGCAAGAAACCAGAGACATCACTGCTGATGTCAGATGTATATTAGCCAGAAGTAGAGAATATCAGAAAGATGTCTAACTATGTTTTATTGACTATGCAAAGGCATTTGACTGTGTGGATCATAACAAATTATGGTTAACACTTCAAAAAATGGGAATGCCAGAGCACCTAATAGTACTAATGAGGAATCTGTACATGAACCAGGAGTCAGTTGTTCAAATAGAACAAGGAAACACTGCCTGGTTTAAAGTTGAGAAAGATGTGTGTTAGGGCTGTATCGTTCTTCATATCTCTTCAATTTATATGCTGAGCAAATAATCTGAGAAGCTGGACTTTATGAGGAAGAACACAGCATCAGGATTGAAGGAAGTCTCATTAACAACGTGCATTATGCAGATGACACAATTCTGCTTGCTGAAAGTGAAGAGGATTTAAAACATTTACTGATGAAGATCAAAGAACACAACCTACAGTACGGATTGCAACTAAACATCAACAAGACAAAAATCCTTATAACTCGGTCACTTTGCAATTTCACAATAAATGGGAAAATGTTTGAGGTTGTCCGTGATATTGCTTTTTTGTTGTTGTTGCTGTTCTTTTTTTTATTGGACATTTTTAATGTACACCTTAATGTGATTCATTCTGACATGCTTTTCATTGTGGCATTTACATATATGCATTTTGATGTACATTATTCATGTAGGGTAACTCTTGTAGGTCTCCAACCCCCCACCCTCCCCATCTAAGTCTTCTCTATCATTTACTCAGTAATATTTTTCTATATGTACTTGAGTCCCAGTTCTGTTTAAGATAGAAATTTTTCCTGTAGCGAACTTTGTTATTATCTTGTCAGAACAATTGCATGCATTTTCTAGACCATTTATATTGACACCATTCTTAGCTTTCTTTTTTTCATTTTATTTTTATCTGACTTTTGAATAGGATGTTTCCTCCTTATAATTTTGATTCAACTCCCACATATGAGTGAGAACATGTGGTGTTTCTCTTTCTGAGCTTGTGTTGGTTCACTTAAAATAATTTCCTCTAATTCCATCCATTTTGCTGCGAATGACCTTATTTCATTTTTCTTGATTGCTGAGTAATATTCCATTGTGTATATGTACCATAGTTTTTTTTATCCATTCTTCTGTTGAAGGGCACTTTGGCTGATTCCATATCCTTGCTATTGTAAAAGTGCAGCATTGAATATGGAGATGCAGGTGTCTCTGTGATGTGATGAACCATCTTCCTTTGGGTAAATTCCCAGTAGTGTTATAGCTGGTTCATATGGTAGATCTATTTTCAGTTTTTTAAGATATCCCCATATTGATTTCCACAGTGACTGGACCAATTTACAGCTCTACCAACAATGTAATAGTGTTCCTTTTTCACAGCAACCTCGCCAGCATTTGTTGTTATTTGTTTTATTGATCTTGGCCATTCTTACTGGTGTAAGGTGAAATCTCAGAGTTGTTTTAATTTGCATTTCCCTAATGCCTAGGGATACTGAGCATTTTTTCATGTGTTTCATGGCTTTACGGACCTCTTCATTTGAGAACTGTCTACTCAGTTCCTTTGCCCATTTGTGTATTGGGTTATTTGTTTTTTTCATGTGATCCCATTTATCTATACTTGTTGCAATTTCTTGAGCAATTGGAGTCCTGTTAAGGAAATACTTTCCTATGCCTATATGATGGAGTGTACTGCCTATCTTGCCTTCTATAAGTTTTAAAGTTTCTGGTTTTATGTTGAGATCTTTTATCCATTTTGAGTTAACTCTCGTGTATATTGAGAGATGGGGGTCAGCTTTCATTTTTCTGCATGTGGATGACTGTGTTTCCCAGCACCATTTGTCGAAGAGGCTGTCCTTTTTCCAGTTTGTTTGCTTTGCTCCTTTGTCGAAAATAAGGTGGCTATAGGTGTGTTGAGGTATATCTGGGTCTTCTATTCTGTTCCAGATGTCTTCAGGCCTATTTGTGTGCCAGAACCAAGCTGTTTTTGTAACCACTGCCCTGTAGTACACTTTGAAGTCAGGGATTGTGATTCCACCTGCATTAGATTTGCAGCTTAAAAGTGTTTTGGCTATACGTGGTCTTTTGTGGTTCCATATGAATTTTTGGATCATTTTTTCTATTTCTGTAAAGTCAGTCAGTGGAATTTTAATGGGTATGGCATTAAATCTATAGATTGCTTTTGGCAGGACAGCCATTTTTACTATATTAATTCTCCCTATCCAGGAGCAGGGGAGGTCTTTCCATTTTTCAGTGTCCTCTGCTATTTCTTTCTTTAATGTTTTGAAATTTTCCTTGTAGAGATCTGAAGGGTCTTTGGTTAGATTGATTCCAAGGTATTTAATTTTCTGGTGGGCTATCATGAAAGGTATTTTTCCTGAAATTTCCTTCTCTTCCTGTTTGGAATTGGTGTAAAGAAAAGCTATTGATTTTTGTGTGTTAATTTTGTATCCTGCAACTTTGTTGAAGGAGTCAATTTGATCCAGAAGTTTTCTGGTTGAGGTTTTGGGGTCTTTCAGGTACAAGATCATATCATCTACAATTAAGGATAATTTGACCTCTTTCTTACCAATCTGTATCCCTTTGATTTCTTTCTCTTGTCTGATTGCCCTGGCCAGGACTTCAGTTACTATGTTAAATAGAATAGGAGAGAGAGGACATCCTTGCCTTGTTCCAGATCTAAGAGGAAATGGTTTCAGTTTTTCTCCATTTAATATAATGTATGCTGTAGGTTTGTCATAAATGGCTTTTATGAAATTAAGGAATTTCCTGTTATACCTATCTTCTCCAGTGTTTTTATCATGAAAAGGTGTTGAACTTTGTCGAAGGCCTTTTCAGCATCAATTGAGATAATCATGTGGTTTTTGTTTGCCAGTTTCTTGATATGCTGGATTACACTAATTGATTTCCATATGTTAAACCAGCTTTGCATCTGTGGTATAAATCCCACTTGGTCATGTGGATAATCTTTTTTATATGCTGCTGGATTCTGTTTGCCAGAATTTTATTAAATATTTTTGCATCTAGATTCATAAGGGAGATGGGTCTGTAATTCTCTATCTTAGATGAAACATTTCCTGATTTAGGTATCATGGTGATGGTAGCTTCATAGAATGAATTTAGGAGTGTTCCCTCCTTTTCTGTTTTTTGGAATAATTTGAGGAAGACAGGTATTATATCTTCTTTAAAAGTTTGGTAAAATTCTGCTGTGAATCCATCATGACCTGGGCTCTTCTTTGTTGGGAGACTTTTAATTACCTTTTCTATTTCCGTATATGTAATGGGCTTGTTTAAGTCAGTTATGTCTTCTGGGGTTAGCTTTGGTAGGTCATATGTGTTAATAAATTTGTCCATTTCTTCTGCATTGTCATATTTTTGGGAATACAGTCTCTCATAGTAATCCCTGACAATTTTCCGTACTTCGTTGGAGTCAGTGGTTATGGATCAATTGTCTTTCATAATCCGTACTATGTTGGATTTTTCCTTTTCCTTTTTGATGAGGTTAGCCAGAGGGGTGTCTATTTTATTAATCTTTTCAAAGAACCAGTCTTAGACTTATTAATTTTTTGAATTATCTCTTTGGATTCTAATTGAGATATTTCTCCCTTTATTTTTGTAATTTCCTTTTGGGTGTTCCTTTTAGGCTTGATTTTTTATTGGTTTTCTAGTGTCTTAAGATGCATCATTAGGTCATTTATTTGGCTCTTCTTTATTTTATTGATGAAGGCACTTAATGCTATAAACTTCCCTCTTAAAACTGCCTTTGCTGTATCCCATATGTTTTGGTATGATGTGTTTTCATCATCATTTGATTGTAGGAATTTTTTAAATTCCAATTTGATTTCATCAACAATC
>VMDO01034576.1:0-16842 GCA_007922755.1 Pedetes capensis
TAGCAAAGATATGGAATCAACCAAAGTGCCCTTCAACAGAAGAATGGATAAAAAACTATGGTATATATACACAATGGAATACTATTCAGCAATCAAGAAAAATGAAATAGGGTCATTCGCAGCAAAATGGATGGAATTAGAGAAAATTATTTTAAGTGAACGAACACAAGATCAGAAAGAGAAACAACACATTTTCTCACTCATATGAGAGAGCTGACTCAAAATTACAAGAAGGAAAAATCCTACTCAAAGGTCAGATCATAATAAAAGGGGGGGAGGGAAGATAAGAAGGAGGTCAATATAAATGGACTAGAAATCGCATGTAATTGTTCTAACAAGATAGAAACAAAGACCACTACAGGAAAAGTTTCTATCTTAAACAGAAATGGAACCCAAGGACATAATAAAAAAATACTACATAGTAAAAGATAGAGAAGACATGGATGGGAAACTTAGATGGGAAGGGGGAGGAGGAGAGTAAGGGGTAACCTATATGACTAATGTTTATCAAATTGCATATACAAAAATTGTCACAATGAAAAGCATGTCAAAATTAATCACATTATGATGTACATTAAAAATTTTTAATAAAAAAAAAGAAAGAAAGCGAGCCTCGAGAGGCAAGATCAACTGACCTCCACAGAACACCTGTGGCTGTGCCTGTGCCTTTAAGGCTGAGCTGTACCAGCACTCAGCACTCATTCCATGCTGCAGGCTTAGAGCCAGCACTTAGAGGGTATAGAGCTCTGCTCTATATGGGCTGCTTGCTCCTTGCTCTCCATCAGGGGAGCACCTAATAAACCTTAGCTACCCCTTTTTACCATCAGAAGGTCTCCCGAGGTCCTTCATTTACACCACTGGCCAGTTTGTTATGTTGAAGGTTTGGTTCTAATCTTAGCCAGGCTAGAGCTAAAACCCCAACAAATAGGAGCTTTGCAAACATTTCTATGTCTGCAGCAGGGACCAAGAGTGTGGTTAGAACCCAAGAAACCTTATGATCAAGATGAGAAGCAAATGGGCACAGATACAACGGGGGATCACATGGGAGACCACAGGGGACCACCTGGGGGGACCATGGGGGACCACAGGATGAGAATCAGGGTGTAGACAGACTTAGGCCATGGAAATCTTGAGAACTGTCTGGATGCTGGGAATCAGAGACAGACAAGATAAGCTAACACCAAAAGCTAGCAGCTACATTCTCCTGGCATTCCTCATACCTAAATGCACAGAAGCACACTTTTCCTACTACCAGTTCTGGGGAGAAAAGAAGAGCTAAAATTCTAAACATATTATTCGCAAGCATAAAATGATAATAAAAAGACTGAAGTACTCAAGTGTAGGAATTAAATTTTTTCAACCAAGTGGTATTGAACTTGAAATGGAGGGTTTCTGTTTACAAAAGGAAAATAAACTATAGTCTTTGCAAATCTGAATTTTCAACCTGTAAAATTAATGTATGTAACATTGGAACCTATTCCATAGATGAATAAACTGAAGAGCAGAGAGGGAAACTTTCTTGTTTTCAAGGTCAAAGTCTTTTCCAATAGAAAGAAATAAGAAAAGCTGGTGGGAAAGGAGCAAAACAGATAATTAGAGAATAAAGAGAGCAATTTTACTGATAACACAGAATAAACCAATCTTGTCTAACCAAGAAAATAGTACAGGGAGAAATTTCTCAATTTATTTTTTCACAATGTGAGATTTTATATTTCTTCTAGATAGTCAAGAAATTATAGCTACCCTAAATTATTCTAAAAAGAAATTTCCTGAAATGAAACAGCATTGCCTTATATTAATAGCAGCGCAAGAGCCTTTCAAATAAATTCAATATGTCTCCTGACCCAAGAAAAATGATAGTCAGAGGTGATATTTAAAATATGTAACATCCGATGTGTCAAGGGCATCCACCCATCAAAACAAACACCACTGTGGCTACCCACTATAAACAGCAAGCTGGTCAAATATGAGCCCTATAGTCAGTTTATTTCATCTTCTGCCATCAGGAGTCAAGTGTAAAGACAAATTCTTATTTAAACAGTAGAAAAACATTCAAAATAGTAAGGCAATATCTTGCAATAATTTGAGATCAATCATAATAGTTAATCCAATTAATATGTCATTTAATCTCTCTCCTTTGCTAATCAAAACACAAATGTACATACTTTGTGGTATGGTATGTATCCCACCAAAATTTATGTGTTGAAATTTAGTCCCCAGCTGGGGTTTAGCTCAGTTGGTAGAGTGCTGCTCAGCACACTCTGAGGAGCCAGGCTCCATTCCCAGCACCACCAAAAAAAAAAAAAAAAAAAAAATGGGAGAAGGACTTGACAATCCACTCCCAAGGCAATCCTGAAACAATCAGCCACTGAAAACCCTATGAGGGTCACTATGAGTGGGACCTGGCTCCACGGCACCTAATAACAAGAAACAACAACCATTGTGCTAATGTTAAGAGTTGAGACCTTTTGAAAATGACTAAGCAACTCCTTCATGAATGGATTAGTGCCTTGCAGTAGGACTGGAAGGAAACAGTTTCAGCCTCTTTCAGTCTTCTACTCTTTCACCATGCGAGGGCACATCTGTCCTCTTTTGCCCTCCTGTCCTTTGTCCCATATAAGGACATTTTGAAAGCACCATCTGTGGGGAGCAGGACTTCACTAACCTCCTGGTGCACCAATCTTGAACATCTCATCCTCTAGAACTATGAGAAAATATATTTCTGTCCTTCATAAATTACCCAATCTCATGTATTTTGTTATAGTAATAAAAGTATAGTAACAAAAAGACTAAAAAGGGATAGTTAGGGTAAATTATATGTTAACATAAATTCCCTCTGTTTAATACTGTTGTATATTCAGCCCAAGGTCATGTAGATAGTGTGTGTTTAGTAAATATTCACCTTAAGGAAAACTTTTTATGCTATTGAAAGGTTGTAGCTTTCATACAGGTTCAAAATATGAGGTAGATTGGAAACACAGATTTTCCTAGAATGGAACAAGCTTAAAATGTAAGAAGATTAAGTTCATTCATGCAGAGAAAGTTGATTAGCCTTCTGAGACTGCTGAAAATCTCTCCAGTGCCAACAAAGAATAAAAAGCCAGGTGGGGAGAAAGCTACCACACTGGAATATTTCCTGAAATGGAATTTTTAGATCATTATAGGTTTGCAGCCTGAGAAAAAGAACAGCTATGCCATTACTTATAAAACAAAATAGGATTTTGGTGCTTCTATGTTTAGTGCTTAACAAAATGTAACAGTTGCCAAACATATCAATCTACTTCATTAGTTATTAAGCTAATGAAGTTACAAAATTCAGAGACCTTTCTTATTGTGATGCCAAGGTTCTGATATAGTAGCATAATAAATACCCAGGGAAAGCTTAGGTTTCAAAAAAAAAAGTCTCCTCAGTATCCTACTCTAAACAACTCTTCATATGTTTTGAGAGGAAAGGAAAGGCGAGAGAGAAATAAAACATTAAGGCCTTGCATTATTTTCCACACTTTTAATATAACCCTCTCCATGGCACCATAAATGGGATAGAATCTATACCAACAATATATGGTTCTAAATTGATATGGTTCTAAAAAGAGGGAGAGAACTCCGGTTATTATACAAAATCAGAATCCAGTGTACATCTTAGACACTTGAAAATTTGATAATACTTTGAATTTTTAAATACTTGGATGACAATGGCCCTGATTGATACAGGATGGGGGATGAAATTTTTTGATATTTTTGTCTTTTTTTCCTCATTTTATTTTCAAAATATAGATATAAGACATACACATGCATTTCAAGACTCAATCAATATCTTGACATTTGCTGTCTTGAGTTTCCTTTGGTTTTCAATATGTCAGGCTTTAACTGGTACTCAGCCTTTGGCTCTTTCTGGTAAACATTGTCTCAGGAGAACTTGACCAGCCCTCAAAAAGCAAGATAGAAAACTGAGATCCAACTAATGTTCTAACATCACTAAAACATGTTGTCTAGGGAACCTCAGCCTGCAGCCCTACCACTGTGGTGTCCAATCCCAACAGATCTCAGAGACTAAGCAGCATCAGACCTGGTTAGTACTTGGATAGGAGATCTCCTCAGAATACCAGGTGCTGTAGGCTTTGGGAGAAGGACCCCTCAGCCTACTCCCAAAAAACAATCAGTCATTGCAAACCCTATGAATAGGAGAGAAGCACTAACAATACTGTTTTGCCTGTCTTACATAGGATCACTATGAGTCAGACACTGACTCATACTCAGTGTCTAACAACAACAACAGGGAACCTCAGACACATTTTCAGCCTTGCCACCAGAGGTGGGGAGTCAAAACATAGGTAATCTATCTAAACTATAGGAAAAGGAGCTCCTTCCACTAGCCAATGGATAATTCAATGGATAAGCCAATGGATATTCTTCTTTTGAAACAGTGTGGCTTTCAAATCATACTTCCCAAGGTGCTAAGGGTGTCACATGGCCCATTAGGAGCCCCTATGAACAGCAGAAGAGCACTGACAATAGTGTTTTGCCTGTTGTACGTAGGGTCGCTATGAGTCGGATCTGACTTGATGGCACTTAACAACAACAACATAGGAGTGGGAGGCCAAGGGAACTGCATAGGTGAGGTTAATTGACCACCAACTCCACACCAGTCAAAGCATCTTTCAATGGATTAAAATATCAGCCTTTATCAAAATTTTTGAATGGTGGGGATTAATCAGGGGGAGGGGAAAGGCAGCAGAGTTCAATAAAAGTGATTTTGAAAACCAGTTTCCACTTTCAGAATAAGGGGATACCAAAAAAAGTAATAATCTGTTTTTAAATAAAAGACTTTCTTAGATAGAGCAAGGGAGGAAGACTTCAAAATGTCCTTCTTTGATAATGTTAATGTTATCAAACAGTTGAAGCACTGTTTTACTGATTATAGATCTTATGTCTTAAGATATCTTACAATCACACACAAATAGGATGACAGATGTTGGCTGAGGCTTCTTGATATATCATTTTCCAAATGATACCTTTATTCTGAGAGCATAACATTTGGACTCTGGGTCTTTCTTTCTTTCTGAACTGTTATCCAGTTCTTTCCACTCTGTGGTGAAACAGAAATTATGATCTGATTGGGTACCACAGTTCTCATCAAGCAAACCCACTATGTATCAGTCAATTGGCCAAATCAACTCATAAAATGTTATGTAGAAGATTCTAGTAATATATTATTGACCATTTTCTTACTTAGATCTATGAGGTGAAATAGTGTGTCTGCACAGCTGTGTATTAAAGTTTGTCTCATCCACATCACAGGGCTTTCAATTTAAGTTCTTTAGTTTATGCATCAGGTAAGGGTTCTAAAATATTGCACTCAGCCTAACCAAAAGCATCTGAGTTTTTATTTACTGGCATAAATAGCAATTTAGCAGGGTGACGGTATTTGTTACACACAAGTAATTTGAATTCAGTCAATTTTCTTTGAAGAATTCAGATTACATCTGGTATTAAATTCACAAGAAATCAAGCAAACAGAAGCACTGTGTGCTATGAAATGAAAGAAACCCAAATAAGCTCAAAGGCAGTTTGGCTCTGCCAGGTGATTTTATTGAATTTGGCATCATGAAAAAGGGGTTCAAAGAATATGGCCATCCAGGACTACTGGATTTTGGGAAAATGAAGTTGGAAGGATTAAGTGATGCAGCCAAGAGACACATAGGGACACCCTACAGCCATTTTCTAGCACACGTAATGAGTGTTTCTCCCAGTAGGCCGCAGAAGGTCCCCTTAGTTGAGACCTGAGTGGGTTGGAGTTTCTCCAAAAGGAGCATGAAGTTTTAGATGGTCTCACCAGAGTGAGTGTTATCCAAATACCAGGGCAGAATATTGTGCTAGTTAAAGAGAGAAATGAGAAGGGGTAAGAGAGTGAACAAGAGAGTGAGTGAAATGGAAGAGTTGTAGTAAGGAAGAAAGCAAGCAGTCTAGGGCCGAATACATTCTGGGAAGCAGAACAAGGAAGAATGTGTGCACATGGGCTCTTAGGGATTCACCAGCAAAGGCAGGAACTAAGCATGAGGTTCAGAAGAAACCCCAGTAAGGAAGAAGGTGAAAACAATACTGACTCCAGCACTGTAACTGGTCTATAAGTATCCTCTTTTCCCTTGCATTTTCTGTTCCTACTAGTCTTCCCTTCATTCTTGAATATGCCATGAAGTTTCCTGACTTGTTGCTAAGCCCTTACTGTTTTCTATACCTAGAGAATTGTTCCATTCCTATCGAGGAGACTAGCTAATGAATTCTCTTTGAATGAGTTTCAGTTTAAAGATAATTTCCTCCAAAAAGCATGCCTTGATCCCATAGCCTACATGAATCCATATTTTATGGGATCCAATAGCACTTTTTTTCTTCCAGACACTTTGTTATTTGTTGTTGTTAGGTGCTGTTGAGTCATGTCAGACTCATAGTGACCCTCATAAGGTTTTCAATTGTTGATTGTTTCAGGATTGCTTCAGAAGTAGATTGCCAGGTCCTTCCCCCATTTTTGCGGTGCTAGGGATTGAACCCAAGGCTGCGGAGAGTGTGGAGCAGCACTCCACCAACTGAGTTAAATCCCAGCCCCTTCAAACACTGAGCACATTTGAAATGAATTACCTACTAGCTAGGTTACAGCAGGAAAATCTATAAGAACAAGGGGCATATCTACCTTATTGGCCATGATTTCCCAGGTAACTAAAATGTACATGGAAAGGCACTTAATATTTTCTTGTTGTTAATGTGGTGAAGGTGTTATCAAGTTGGGTCCAACTCATAGCAACCCTATGTGCAACAAAATGGAACACTTCCCAACACTGTACCATGCACATGATCTTATTTAAGTTTAAGCCCATTGTTGCAGACACTATGTCAATCCATCTAGTTTAGGGTCTTCCATTTTTGTTAACCCACCATTCTCCCAAACATGATGTCCTTCTCCAGGGATTAGTCCTTCCTGACTTCATGTTCAAAATACATAAGACACAGTCTAGCCATCCTTATTTCAAAGGAGGTTGTACTTTTTCTATGGCAAATCTGTTGGTTATTTTGGCAGTCTATGGTATATTCAATATTCATCTCCATCACCATAATTCAAAATTCATCAATTCTTCTCCTATCTCCCTTACTCACTATCCACTTGCACAACCATATGATGCAACTGGAAATACCAGGGCATGAGTCAGGCACACCTTCTTTTTTTGTGATATCTTTACTTTTCAACACTTTACTTTCTAGATGAATATGAAGGAGAATTCACTTGAGGAATGTAAGTTCAAGCATATGGTGGGAGCTAGGCTCACAGCCATGTCTTTGTAGTCCTGACTTTCTTACCCATTCTCCTATTTCCTCTTCACTCTATCACATGGTCTATAAATTTCGTGTCCCACTTTCACCAGAAACTACAAAGTGGCTCACATAATACCCATTGCCAAACTCCTTTACTTTTCCTTTGCTTTCTGTCTGGATAGTCTAAATTGTTCTATGATAACAGCTCCAAATTTCAGAGATTTAAAGAAATATCTTATTTCCCACCTAGCTAGCCTATTGCAAGGCCAAGCAACTGCCCAGCACAACTGTCCCTTATGCTAGGGCTCAGTGATACAAGATGCTTCAGTTTTGTCACATCCTTGTGTTAACACGTTTCTAAGCTTGTTATGATGTAGAAAAGAGCACAGAGACTCACATACTGGCTCCTGAAAGCTTTGGCCTGAAAGTCACATGTGTTATATATGCCACATTGGGAAAAACTACCCACATGACCATGCTTACCTTCATGGGGCATGGAAATGCTCCTGGAAGTGGAGGAAACAATGATAATAGTAGACATTCGTAATGTTTATAACATCTTGTTCTACCCTGGAGGATGGAAAGCTAAACATTCATTTCTCAACCTCTTTTGCAGCTAGGGGCATCAATGTAACATGAAGGAAAATATTTCTTTACCAATTCACCTTCAAACCTTCCCAAGGAGAGGCTCTGTCTAATCTGACTTGGGTCAACTGTCCTACCCTGGAATGATTACTGTGGTCCTTCTGTTGTTCAATTTTAGTCAAGTGCAATATCACAGCACTTTTAAGCAACAGAAAAACTATTATCAACTCAAATAAAATTAAAAATGATCTATGGAAATGCTTTTCTTGTCATCCTACAGCTACCAAATCAACTCTAGCAGTCCCCCAAATCTGTAATTCTTCACCTGTGAAACAAGTTCATTTAAGCCAATTCTGTGGAAAAAAATGAGAAGATAGAAGTCTAGGATTTATGGCTACAGCACTAGTCTCCCTGAGATAACCAGTCTGAAGGAAAGAAAAAAGCCCACAAAGAGAAGCAAAGACTAATGATAGAGAGGAAAGGAAAGAGAAAGAGGCTTGAGAGCTTTCAAGTTCAGGCTTCCAAATAATGTGATAGAACACATTACACCCTTCAAATCATTCCCTAACCAGTGTCTGATTTCAAACAATAATTTCAATAAGACAGTGCAGATATCATCAGCAAAGTGTATGGAAGTCTGGAAACATGAAGGCTAGTGCCAGATTTGTCACCCATTCACTGTTTGAGCTTAAGCATGACTATAAAATAAGGGGCTTGAACTAGTCTGGCATGGCAAATGTGAATTCAGCTATTAATCTCAAGAAATATAATGCTAAAGCATAACCCCTTTATTCATTCATTAGCTATATAACTTCTAGTAAATTAAATAAGCCTGCCTAATTTTCCCATGATTCATCTGAAAAACTGTACTTCATTGTTGTAACAATTAAATACAATAATTAAAAGTAAAGCATCTAGCACAATTGGCCCACAGTAGATCCTCAATAAACATTGTTTCCCTGCCACTTCAATTTTCTTCTCCCAAGGTTTTCTTTACCATGAAACTCTACTCTGATTGTACAAATGAGTTTACTGAGTCACCAATAGGTCAAGGACTTGCTCAGGTCAATATAGCTAGCCAAGGTATAAAATAGGATTCAGTTCTGAAATGGGACTGATCAGAATCTATGCCTCTTGTCTGACTATCTGGAGTTATTTCCATTATGCCAAATTCCAACATTTCCTTCAATCATCTAGCACTTACCAAGTATGTACTATGCAAAAGCAGAACACTTATCCTCCCTCAGGGCACCATGATCCTCTCATTACCATAATATCCCTGCAGACCGAGGATGTTTACATAATGTATCACATAATTTAAGGAGAATTCATTTGACAAATGTAAATTTAATCATGTGGTGGGAGCTAGGCTCAGAGCCCTGTCTTTGTAGTCCTGACTTTCTTACCCATTCTCCTATTTCCTCTTCTCTATCACATGGTCTATGAATTATGTATCACATAACTTAAGAATTAATATTATGTATCACATAATTTAAGAATTGAAGTAGAAATTAGTGGTTATTTACCTTAACTTCCTACCTAGAATTGGAATTTACAGCATCTCTCATTTATGGCCATCTAGCCTCTAAATGCTGTAGCTCTAGGATTTCTTGTTTTTTGGTTATATCAAAAATTTAACTCAGCATACCCTTACTAAAGATAATCTATTTGTCTATGTGTTGATTTCTGAATTTAAACTAAGCTTTGGGGATTTCTAAGTCAAGGGGCTTGGCCATTGCCCCTTGACTGATCTGATTTCACTCTCTCTGTTTCTGGGTCCCTTCCCCAAAGCAGTCACAATATCACAGGGGTGCAATACTCTGATTTGCAAAGTCTAAAATGCATCTGTATGTCAGGAGCAGGCTTAGCACCACTGCATCTTAAAGATTAGGGATGGAAAAGGGGTAACTCACCAGAAGAAATCATGATAACATTACCAAAAAGAAAGAGAATTCAAAATTGAGCAGAAAAAAAGGAAGAAATTTCACCATAATAGTATAACCTGAGCCAGAAATGGAGCTAAGGATTTCTTTTCCAAAACCTTGAAGTTTAAAATAAAGCCAGTAGTTGAAACATACCTTGCATTGTACTATGTATATCTATTAGGAATTTCTTTTGACTGAAGGAAGTGTATCCAACAAATAGTGCCTTAAGCAATGTTTTTTATCATTTTCCTTACAAAGTAAGTAGGTAATTTGGGGCCCTTACAGAGTGGCTTAACAGAGTCAGGTCTCTGGGTTAGTGAATCTGGGGTTCTGTTTGTATTTTCCCATGAAACCAAGGTGGTCACCCCAACTCTAAGTAACACAACCTCAAAGGCATGAAGTAGGAGGCAGTATGGGGCAACTCGTGCACTTTTTTCTGATATAAAAGAGAAATCTCTTTTCCAGAAATTTTTAGGAAACTTCTTTTAACCTCTCGTTAATCAGAATGGGGCACATGGCCACATATAGACACAAAGGATACTAGAATCTACTTGTCCAGGCTGCTTAGTGAGAAACAGACAAGAGAAAAGCATAAGCAGGTCATGGCTTTGGGTATCATCACTGTTTACCATAAGAATGATGACAAATATGTTTGGCCCTCCAGCCACGTGCAACTGAATTTTGGCACACAGCTGAACGGGCCTGAAAGCAGCTTCCCTTCCCTTTCCAGGTAAGAGCCCAGCCTGGCTGAGACCTCAATTTCAGTCTCTGAGATCCTACTCAGAGAACCCTAGTGAGCCCACCTAGACTTCAGACTTATAGAACTGTGAGAAATAAATCAGTATTGCTTTCAGCTGCTATGTTTGTGATCATTTGCAGCACAGCAATACAACAGGAATGCAAGAACCTTACAATCTGAAGAGCACAGGCTACTGGAATTTTTTTATTGCTTTTCCATTCACTCAACTAAATAAGTCAGCTTGCACTATTTCATAAAGAGAACTCATTACTTCAGAATTTCCATAATATTCCAAAAGGGTATTTAAACCTTTTCAAAAGAGTAATTGAAATATAAATTCTACAAAACTGAAACCAAAATTTATGTTTATGTTCCACAGAAACTAGCATAGTGCCTGGAAGATCAGGTACACTCAATAATATTTTGAACTAAGCCAACATGTCCTGATAAGAGATGGTAATTTTTCTCTAATATTAAACAAAGATGGAAAATCATGTGTCTGTTCTTCCAGTGCTATTTCCTTTACCAGTAACTAGTGTTCATTTACTCATAAGGGAACCATTTTATTGGGTTTTGCATTGTTGCTTAAGTTTTTGCTTCTCTGTTCATCAATAAAGTAGTCAATAAGCAGAGAGAACTTCATAAGCCACATGCTTTAACCCAGTGGTTCAGAATCACCTAGGAAGCCTTTAATGCAGATTCAATTCATCAGCCTCAGAATTTCTGTTTCCATAGGTACCAAGTGCAGCCTTGGGTAATTGAATTGTTTTTAAGCATCTACTTTCATTTGAGTTTGGAATTACTATACTTATCAAACAAACCAGCTCAATTGCTAATCAAACAAATCAGCTCAAATAAACCAAAAATGTCTACTTTTATTCAAATTTCACAGTCTAATAGGAAACTTGGCAAAGGATTGTTTGTCCTTTGTTTAACTGCTAAGAGGCCTCAAACAGTTGAAAACCTTCTAAAGAAATAAGGAGTATCTCACTAATGGGCCTTTCCTGAGAAGGCAATTTTAATGCCTTCCTTGTAAACAAACAATAAAGTTTTGCAATTCTATGGCTTCCAAGAAGCCAGACTAAAGACAATACATTAGCCAAAGTCATCATCAATATCTGCCTCCCTAGCAGGAATTCCTTGCCCCTCCCCAGGCACACAAGCCTGATCAGTGAGGAAAAAATGAAACATTACCTGACCTATATTAATACTTAGTCAGACACATGAAGATTCCTCCTTGTTCTTCTCTACTTAGATTTAATGTCTTGCCCAATTTCCCTGGCTTGATTGTCTTCAAAATCTTCCAATTATTTATGCCTCTCAACCCCCTTCTTCCACCTTAAGTTGGAGAACTAGTGGCACAGGACATCAAAGTGAGCCCAGAATCACAATCTCATCCATTTATTTAACCAACAGAAGGAATGATGTACCTCCAGACAGATTACTTTTTTTTCATTTGTCCAATAAATAGGGAGACTTATATCAGGACAAATGTTCTTTATTGCAACATATTTCTAAACCTCTGAGCATTAAGATATAACATTTTTCATCTTATCCATTGGAAATATGTTATTTTAATCAAAGCAGAATTGTCAGAGTGTAACATCTATCTCCCTGAAAAGTCGGTGTGTGACTCTTTCTATAAAACATACAAATGATCCATACAGCCTCCACGGGAGCAAAACAGACAAATCCACAGGTTGTCATGACAATAGCCAGTGTTTTAGGCCTTTAATGCTTCCCCTTTGAGTGGGAATAAGAAGCAAGTTGACTTCCCCGCTGGATAAATAATAGATATCTACCTACACGACTGCTGCTTTGGGGAGGAGATTGCCAACAAGGAGGTAATTTCTGGATCTTGACTATTCTTTTCACTTTTCCTCTTTCTCTCCCATTTTGAATTAGCTAGCACATCAAAGCCTGCAGCCATAGCCCTGTGGCATCCGTGATCCCGTCAGATCTCGGAAGCTAAGCAGGGTGGGGCCTGGTTAGTATCTGGATGGGAGACCGCCTGGGAACACCAGGAGCTGTAGGCTTGGGAGAAGGACCTGGCAACCCCCTCCCAAAAATCAATCTGCCATTGAAAACCCTATGAACAGCAGAGAAGCACTGACAATAGTGTTTCCCCTCTTGTACAGAGGGTCACTATGAGTCGGATACCAACTCGATGGCACCTAACAACAACAACAACAAGCACATCAAAAGAGTAACAATTCAACAACAAAATATGGCTAATGAAATCTGAGACAAAAGCACAGTCCCAGAGCAAGAACACAATCTCCCACCTGTACTTAATATTCTTCATGTCCCCCTGGATATGTTAGGCTTGCCTTTTTAGGCTACTTGTAAAACAAATAAAGAACCTAAAGGTAAGGGAGCATAACAACTAAATGAACGAGAACAGATTGATGTCCCTTAGTTTGAAAAACCGGGTTGAGGGTGAAATGTGGGGACTTAATAACACTTCTCAGTTGGTAAAGCACTGCTCTGAGCTCTCTGAGGCCCTGGGTTTGATCCCCAGCACCCCAAAACGGGAAAAGGACATGGCAATCTGCTCCTGAAGCAATCCTGAAGCAATCAGCCATTGAAAATCCTATGAGGGTCACTGTGAGTCAGACCCTTCTCTAGGGCACCTAAGAACAACAACAAGAAATAATGTCAAAAGCTACCAAAGTACACTGAGTACTGCGCACAAGGAAATAAGCTAAATTATAGTAGAGAATGTGGTAATTAGACATAGGGAAAACATTGTATTGTTAATTGTTGCTAGTTATTATGCACAGTCATAATTATCTGAGAAAACAGACTCTGAGATTTGCCCCAAATCTCACATGATGGTAGGTGGTAAAGTCAGGTTTTAAATCCAGATCTGACAGGCTCCAATGTATAGTACAGAGTTATAAAAGAACAGAGAAGAAAAGAGAAAACAAATATAACTGGAAATGGAGGAGAAATAAATAAGAGAAGACTTCATGAAAAAGGTGGTACTTGAATTGGGCCACTTATATTATTCCTAATCTTGAGCTGGGTACAATGGTGTACACCTGTAATCTCCAGCAACATACAGGCAGAAAGATCACAAGTTCAAGGCCAGAGGCAGCCTGTGCAACATAAAGAGACCCTGACTCAAAATAAAAAACAAAAAATGGGCTGGGGATGCAGCCCAGTGCTAGAGCATTTACAAAGCATTTACAAGGACCTGGGTTCAAGCTCCAAATGCTGCAAAAAAATTTTTTTTAATTTTTAAGTCCCATAAATAGAGATTCACACTCTTCATTTTTCATGTATTTAGCTGCAAGAAAGCTCTCTTCTGAAAATTTGTAACACTTCTCTTTAAAAGACAGCAAACCTGCCATTGCTTGCTTGCTTGTTTGTTTGTTTATTTGTTTTTGGCTATTGTTAGGAAGCTCCAGGTAAATTTAATGTTGGATTTGGGGAATTATCTCAGAATTTGTTCTTGTTTTCTTCCTTATGGCTTCTGACACTGCTCTTGATCATTTTTTACTGGCATGTGTGAACCTTACACCTGTATTTTTATAAGCTGCCTCGAGTTCACTTTTGTACATTGGTAGAGTTGTTGTTGTTGCTAGGTGCCAAAGAGTCAGATCCAATTCATAGCACCTCTGTGTGGAACAGAACAAAACATTCCCCAACACTGTGCCATGCCTACCACTGTGTCAGTGCTTCTCTGGTATTCACAGAGTTTTCAATGGCTGATTGTTTCAGGAGTTGGCTGCTGCCTTCTCCCAAGCCTATAGCACCCAGTATTCCTAGGCAGTCTCCCATCCAAGGACTAACTGGACAACTAACTGGAAACAACCCTGCTTACCTTCTGAGATCACACAGCATCAGATGTCAGGGTGGCATGGCTGTACACATTGGTAAAGTATATGTTGTAAATAAATAAAATATATATGTTATCTTCTTTCTGGTTTTTCTTCAGTCTTTTTTTTATGCACCTTGTTCAGGATAGAGAACTACCTCACCAGTTCTTTTTTTTTATTACTTCTTCAGAATTTGAAAGACTGGGCAGTAAGAATAGTCAAGGTTGGCATCCTACACTATAATACCAAGAAAAGTACTAAGTTCTGATGTTAAGGATAGATTTGTTACTCAGCTAAACAACAAACTTAACTTGAATGGCTTGTTTTCAGGTTGGGGCAGATACCAATAAAATTTCTTTAGTTCTCCAGAAGAAAAGCAAATTTTCTTTAAGTGAGTGATCTCATATTCCCACTACAAAACAGCTCAATACCTTTAAATAAGAGAAAACTTCAGATCTCATTTCTGTAGAAGAGTAAGAGAAAAATCAAGGACTTTTAGAAGACTGTGTAAGAACAATTTAGAACTCAAATGTTTTGCATTAACATGTCCAGAACAAATACCAATTTTAGAATTCTTCCAAGGGGCATAATTAAATTGATTTTATATCATCTAAGTAAAATAAGGAAGTCTGTAACATATAGATACTAAAGCCATTAGCATTTTTGTCAATTGATAAAAAAGTAATTCATATGAAAACTTATATTATCAGCAAAACAAGAACACAACAGACTTATTCATCTGAATCAGCTATTTGAAGCACTGAATTATTAATTTCATTGTAGTCATTGATGTAAGGTCCTTCCATAAAATCCAAAGGAAATCTCTGAGAGGCTTTTTAAAACAAAATGGCCAACCTACTAATCATGTTCATCAATAATTGTTACCAGAGCAGCAAAATAATACATCCTTGTCAAAATTAAACTGTAATCCAGAACAAGTAGTATGGAACTGCAGAAAAAGCATCCTGTTCATTAAAAGACAATATATGTTTACTGTGTAATAAGGACTTGCTCTCTAGTGAGAAGAAAAAGAGGTCCTGTAAAATTCACAAATTTTGTAGCTCTGTTTCTCAGAAATTTTTGTAGAAAATGATACATCTTTCTCACATAATTTAAGATGTGCAATGATGTAATACTATACCCATTTCATAGTTCACCTTTGCTAAGGCTTGTTTATACAGACAAATTAGAAAATGAAGGTGGAAAACCACAAATAGGCCTATCTCCTAAACATGACAACTACCATTCATTTTTGGTTTATCATTCTGGGCTATCTATTTATCTATATACACATAAGTATATGTATTATAAAAATATGATATGTGCTGCTTTAAACAGTTTTCACTTGAAAGTATTTTATGAGTCTCTTTCCATGTCAATACATCACCATTTTCCATTACTTCATGGAATTCTATTATTTAAATTTAATAATATATGTATTTTAACTTGACACATAAAAATTGCACATATTTATGGGGTGCCATGTTGGGAGAAGGACCCAGCAACCCACTCCCCAAAATCAATCCACCATTGAAAACCCTATGAACAGCAGAGAAGCACTGACAATAGTGTTTCACCTGTTGTATGTAGGGTCACTATGAGTCGGACGCCGACTTGACAGCACCTAACAACAACAACAACATGTTGTTATGAGTTGGACCTAACTCAATGGCACCCAACAACAACAAATGTAATGTTTTAACATATATATACATTACATAATATTTAAATCTGAGTAAAAATATGTATCTACTCAAATATTTATCATTTCTTTGTGGCAAAAATATTCAAAAACATTTCCTGTGGTTCTTTTTGAAATCTATAAGACACTATTAGCTATAATAACTCTACTATGCACTAGAACACCAGAACCTATTTCACCTGACGACCTTTTTCCTATCCCTCCCTACCCCTACTCACTCAGCCTCTGGTAACCACCATTCTACTCTCAACTTCTATGAGATCAACTCCTTAAAATTCCATATATTCATGAGATCATACAATACTTGCCTTTCTGTGTCTGGCTTCTTTAATTCAACATAATGTACTCCAGTACCATCCAAAACATAATATGGAGTATAATAGGTAATAATATGGACTTGTTGTTGTTGTTAGGTGCCATCGAGTCGAGTCCGACTCATAGCGACCCTATGTACAGCAGATCGAAACACTTGCCCATTCTGTGCCAGGCAAACCATCTTATTTATGTTTAAGCCCATTGTTGCAGACACTGTGTCAACCCACCTGGTGGAGGGTTTTCCTCTTTTGCGTTGACCTGCCACTCTTCCAAACATGATGTCCTTCTCCAGGGATTGTTCTCTCCTGACTACATGTCCGAAATATGTAAGACGCAGTTTGGCCATTTTTGCTTCCAAGGAGCACTCTGGTTGTACCTCTTCTAGGACAGATCTGTTGGTTCTTTGGGCAGTCCATGGTATATTCAATAGACGTCTCCAGCACCACAATT
>VMDO01034577.1:0-16843 GCA_007922755.1 Pedetes capensis
ATAAATATCCCTAAAAGATGGAGTTCAACTGGGTGTGGTGGTACACCCCAATAATTCAAAAACTTGGGTGGCTGAGTCAGGAAGATTGGGAGTTTGAGGCCAGACTGTGCTCCACAGTCTGAGCTACATGGCAAACCCTTGCCTCAAACACAAACAAACAACAACAACAATGAACAAAACCAAGAGGGAGTTCAGAGAAATTCCAATTTTTTTTTCCGGTACTGGGCGTTGAACCCAGGGTCTTGCGCCTGCATGCTTTGCAAGGGCTGGACCACTGAGCTGTGCCACCAGCCCTTTTTTTTTTTTTTTTTTACTTTTTGAGACAGGGTCTCACTAAGTTTTGCAGACTGCCTCTGGTCTCGAATTTATGATCCTCCTGCCTCCGCCTCCCCAGCTGAGATTATAGGCGTGCTCCATGGCGCCTGGCAGAAATTCCAATTTTCTGAATACATCCACATGCCAGGAAGGTAGTACCCCCGATACCACAGAGACAGAAGTGTCTGCTGTTAGGAGCCCCTGGGACCTACTCATAAGTATCTCTTCATCTGGCTGATCACCTGTGTCCTTTATGAGAAACCCGTAAATAGGTTTCACTGAATTCTGTGAATTAACCTAGCAAATTATTGAATTTGAGGAAAGGATTGAGTTGTAGGAACCCCTGTTTATAGCCAGTTGGTCAAAAGAACAAGTGTCAAGCTAGGGTTTGGGATTGGTACCTGAAGCAGAGCATCCTTGTTAGAACGTGGTGTCTGGAGAATTGGAGAATTTTTTGTTGGTGTGGAAAAAGCCACATGTTTGGTGTCAGAAGTGAAGTGTTATAAGAGTATAGAAAAAGAGTATAGTTTCCCCCCTTTAGTAACAGTTTTCCAAAGAGTTTGTACAATTTTATTCTCTCACCAATAATGTGTGAGAATTCTACTTACTGTACAAGTTCACCAACACTTGGCATTGTCAAACTTCTTAATTTTAGTCATGTTGGCAATATAGGGGCATCTTATTATAGTTTTAATCTACTTTTTCTTAATTATTAATGATGTTGAGGCCTTTTCTCAGATGCTTATGAACTATCTTTGTTTGAAAATAGCTATTCGAGTCTTTTGCCCATTATTTATAGCTGAATGTTACGTTAGTCAGCTTTCCATTCTGTAACAAATACCTCAGACAATCAGTGTATAAAGAGAAAAGGTTATTTGGGCTCACAGTTTTGGAGGTTTCAGTCCATGGTTGACTGGACCTGTAGCTTTTGGGTCTGTCTGAAAACAGCACATTATAGAAGAAGTATGTGGCAGAGCAAAATCACTCACCTCATGGTGGAGAAGCAAAAGAGAAAGAGAGAGGAAGAGGGAAGGGTCCCACCATCCCCTTTGGACACCCCATAATGACTCGAAGGCCTCCCACCAGACCCTACCTTTTAAAATTTTCACCACCCCACAATAGCACCCAGGCTGGAGACCACGCCTCAAACACGTGGGCATTTGGGGGAAATACTGGCCATTATTTCTTCCTTTCTCTTTTCCCCCCTCTTATTGTTTTCTCTCTCCCTTATTGCACATATCTTATACTGGTTGGTCTTTTCCCATAGGTCAATGAGTCTTTTTTTTTTAAGTTCTTTTTTCTTTCTCTGCTTCAGTTTAGATAATTTCTATTAACCTGTTTTCAAGTTCATTGATCTTTTCTTCTGCATTATCCAATTGAATACAAAACATACACAGTGAACTTTTCACACCATGAGTTGTGTCCTTCAGTTCTGTAATTTCCATTTCTTTCTCTTTCTCCCTCTCCCTCCCATTTCCCCGCCCCCCTCATTTTCAGTACTGGGAGGCTGAACCCAGGGCCTTGCACATACTTTACAAGCACTCTACCACAGAGCTGCACCCCCAGCCCCTTTTTTTAAATTTTTCATCTTGAAACAGCATCTTGCTAAGTTACAGAGGCTGCCTCTGGCCTCCAACCTGCTATTCTATTGCCTTTGCCTTCCGAGTCACTAGGATTACAGGTGTGCATCACCGTGCCCAGCGTTGTCTCTTAATGAAGTCTCTTTCTATTAAGGTTTCTACATTGAGATGTTCATCTTTTCCTTTTACTTCTTGAACTTATATGTAAGGGCCATCTTAAATTTGCTACTGCCTGCATCTGTGTCGTCTCTAATTCTGTTTCTACTGGTTTTATTCTCCTGGTTATGGATCATATTTTCTTGCTATTTCATATGTCTGATAGTTTGTCAATTGAATGCTACAGTGTTGAGTCTGGATTATACTGTTTCCATTTAGAGTGTTGAGTATTGTCTTGGGAGGCGTTTAATTGATTCATGGCTGTTTCATTTTGTTGAGGCTTGCTTTTAAGCTTTGGTAGGGTGGTTGAGAATGGCCCACGTGCTAATGTTAGAGTCCTCCTGCAGAGTGCTCAGCGATAGGGCTAAATTGTGATTGGCCAGAAATCCAATGCATAATCCATCAGTGAATAACCTCAAGAATCTCGATCCAGCTCACCATCCCTCTGCCAGGTTGTGCAGGGTCTTATTGCACAAGCACAATTTGGATCTACCCAAAAACTAAATGGGACCCATATGCAGATTTCTGGGTTACCTACCTAGCTCTTTCCCCTTTGATTCTCTGCTCTACAACATCAAGAGCTCTTAGCAACCTGACTCAGAACTCTGTTGACTCCACCCAGTGAGACCCTGCTGTCTTTGGGGATCAGTTCCTCGTGCTGCCATTTAGAACGTGTCCCTGGCAGAAAGCTGGATTAAATGTACGCTTAACCCATGTGTTTTGTTGTTGTTGTTGTTGTTGTTGTTTTGTTTTGTTTTGTTTTGCTCAAGATTCGCTGGCCATGTTTTGTAAATCTTCACAAGCCTTGAGCAAAGCTCTTGGCACATATTAGGTGCTCAGTAAGATGTTTTTCCAGGGGGAGAGTAGGATGAATCTGGCTCACTGAAGTCCTGCTTCTGGAAATACCCATAAGGCTATTCAAATGACCAACCGAAAGAGTCCATCTCCGTCTCCTCCACCCACACCCAGCTTCCCCTCAGGGGTAACCAACTGCCTCTGCAGAAGCTGGTAGGTTTTTGTGCATTTGAGTGACTGGGTTCGTAAAGCTCCGAGCATGTCCAAGATGATCAGAATTATATTTACCCACTGCTAAGAGGCACACTGTTCTCTCAGGCATTTGATATACTTTTTCCAAATCAGCTAAATGCTCTCTGGAAGAATTATTGGAGGGGAAAGAAGGCCATGAACAACTTAGCATAAATCATCTTTCTGGACAGGTTCTGGAAGCTCTGCATATAGATTTTCATGAGGCTGTTGGAAGCCGGAGGTAGAAGGCAGCTCAGGGAGCCCGCGGAGGGGGAGACTCGAGGAGAGGATGTTCTTGGGTGAGAGAAGCCCCTGACAAAGGCCTCCTGCTTCCTTGCATTCACCTTGAACAGCCGCATCTTCCTGGGTCCCATTTTCTAGATCAGTGAACGAAATGAAAAACAAGCCATTTTCTTTTGCTGTCCTCTCAAGGAGCAGGTCTCCAAAGGAAGGGCTACTTCAAGCCCACTTTCAAGATTATGTTCTGATTTCTCACATTTGTTGTTGTTAGGTGCTGTCAAGTCAGTATCCAACTCAGATCAACCTTACATACAACAGGTGAAACACTATTGCCGGTGCTTCTCTGCTGTTCATAGGGTGTTCAATGGCAGATTGTTTTTTGGGAGTGGGTTGCCAGGTCCATCTCTTAAGCCTACAGCACCTGGTGTTCCCAGGAGGTCTTCCATCCCAATACTAACCAGGCCCGACCCTGCTTAGCTTCTGAGATCTTATGGGATGAGATGCCCAGGGCTATGACTGCAGGCTATTCTCACACTTAGCTGTTATCCATTGACTATCCCATCAATGCACCCCAGCACACACACTATAATTAATGTCATCCTCCCTTTTGTGATATATGTGTCATTCAGCTTTGGGGCCCAATAACCCCCTTTGTGCCCAAGAGACCCTGAGTGGGCAGTCTGAGTTTGGAATTCCTATACTTTAATCCGTTAGTTCTCTCCAACTAAGATTTTCCCTTTATCTACAGACACTTCTTCTCCAGGCCTGCATTTTGGTTTAAAAGCACCAAAGACAAACAAGGGATTGAAAAGACTAAATGTGTGAGCATTTTAATTTCCCTCTGGGGAAAGAAGACAACAAGTTATGATTTTCTGCCTAGCAAACAAACTGTTTTCCATATGTCTCCAAGAGAAAAACTGCTTTTCTGTTATTCTGCACGTTCCGCAGATAATTCCAGCAGGGAAATCCTAGGAAGCAGCACATTTTCTTGTGTTGCAGGAAAAAATGTGTTTTCCAACTTACAGACTAGTCTCTGAGCTCTAGTAACTGGGCTTGGGGAGCCCGCTCCAACTCAGTACCTGAATGGGAGCCAGAGAACAGACAGAGCCAAGGTTTGCTTTCTACTAACTCTGCGATCCCCTGCGCAGGGGCCCTGCAGGCCAGCCGGTGCTCTGTTCTCCTGCTCCTGTTCCCAGAGGAGAGCACGTGCCCCTCACCAAGGGATAGGAACGGGAGCTGTGCCACAAATAACTCTGGCACTGTTACCTTATAGATTCTGGCTCCTGGGGGACAGATAGCCCTGACTCTCAAACCTCGGAGAGGGAGTCCGGAGGGGCCCTTCCTATCCTTGCTAAGACTTCACAGGCTCTGTACCTGACCTTGTTATTTCCCTACTTCAGTGCCTCCAGTAGTTCCTCCATTGCTTTGACAATAAAGTCCATATTCCTCAGATTTTGCCTACAAGCCCTTAATAACTTGATCTGCTGTAGCTTTACTCTCTTCTCTCATTGCTCTTTCTGAAACCCTCTCTCCCTTCCTCGTTCCACCCCACACCCTGCCACCTTCTCTCCTCCAGCACACGGAAGTGTTCACAGCCCCTTGGATATACTGGGCTGGAATGTGGTTCCTGCAAATGGGAAAAGTGTGCCCATGCTCTGGTATGAATACCCAGTCACTCAAATGCACAAATGCACTGATCTGGAGGTAGCACCCGGCTACCTCCTATTCATACTTCAACTCCCAACTCAGGGTTATTCCTGCAGGAAGCCAGCCTTGGAGGTTGAATGGACATCCCTCATCCTCACTGCCATAGTTCATTGTTCTTACAGTGTCATGGTTAGTAATTTACTTGTGAATAAGTAGTGGGAAAGCAGAGGACATAGAAATGGAAAATGGAGGAGAAGTAAGGACTCTTTTATCCTGTTTACATTCCCCTTTGTTGATCTCTCCACTAGACAGCAAGCTCCGCAAGAGTAGAGATGTGTATTAATCTTTGATCTTCTTTTCTTCTGCAGTACTGGGAGTTGAACCCTGGGCCTCACATGTGCTAGGCAAGTGCTCTACCACTGGGCTCCAGCCCCCAGCCTGTTTCTTATTTATTTATTTTTATTTTGAGACAGGTTCTCACTAAATTGCACAGGCTATCTCTGGCCTTGAACTCGCGATCCTCTTGCCTCAGCCTCCTGAGTCGCTGGGATTACAGGCATGCACCATGGCAGCCAGCTCTCTGATCTTTACTTCTAATGCCCACCACAGGGCACAGCATATAGAGAGTCTTTGATGAGAGTTTGTGACATGAACCATAACTGTTTTCAGCTATGTTGGAAACTGGAAATTTCAAATCTCTTTCCAGAGAAATCAACTAGGTAATTAAAAGGACAGAGGGAAGAAGGACAGTGGGAATGGACCTCCTTCCCTGATCTGCTACGTGGCTATCATTATTGGTATGGTGGTATAGTGAATCTAGAATATGTCCTCAAAACCTTTGACAACCCTCCCTCAAAAGATGTAGCCTAATTCCCCTCCCCTTGAGCATGGGCTGGTCTTACAGCTCGCTACCAATGAATAGGATGTTCATTCAGAAATGATGATGGGTTAATTTTGTGGCCATAAGAGACAAAGATGTTGCTGCTTCCACCTCTGTCTTCCATTTTGCTCTATGGGAAGCCAGCTGCCATGTTCTGCAGACATTCCTGCAGCCCATGGAGAAATCCGTGGTAGGAACAGAGGCTTTTTGCCAGCAGACAAATGAGTGACTCTCTTGGGATCAGCTCCATTCACCCCATCAAGGCTTCAGCCAAAACCTTGGCTGTGGTTACAGGAGAGATCCTGAGCCACAGTCACTTAGCTCAGCTGTTCTCAGACTCCTGAGCCACAAAATCTATAGATAATAAATGTTTGTTTTAAACCACTAAGTTTTGAGGGTAATTTATTATGCAACAGTAGATAATTAATATAATTTGTCTGCACACTTGAATTTGTGTAGGAAAAGAAGAGTAAGCGGGGCCTCTGTGAGAAAAGACTTTCCCCTTCCAAAGACAGGGAGCTTGTCTGAACAAGCAGAAGGGTGGTGTTGTAGACCATGCTTCTACGTCCCCAAATGCATAAGTTTAAATCTAGTTCACCATTGGGGTTGTATTAGGAGATGATCAGATCTTAAGGCTGGAGCCCTCATGAATAAGATAGTCCCTCAAGAGAGGGACCCCTTGAGAGCTTGGTGGTCCTTTTTCTACCATGGGATGAGGCAAGGAAAAGTGGCCAGTATGCAGCCTGGAAGAGGACCATCATCAGAACCGACCATGTTAGCACCCTGACCTTGGACTTGCAGCCTTCTGAATGGTGAGAAATAAGTTTCTGTTTATAAGCCTCTCAGTCTATGGCATTTTGTTACAGCAGCACAAAATAAGACAGGTAGTTCCTGTTTTTGCCTCTTGGGAGACTGCACCCATCTTGGGATCCCATATTTCCAGCCTTCTCTATAACTTTCTTATAGCCCTAAATGCATTGTGACCATTAAGTGACCATGTAATTGATCCTACTTCTTGAAAACTGTCAATGTTCTGAGCACTGTTCTAAAGATTTTTGCATATATTAACTCATCTAATCTTCACAACTACCCTGTGAGATGCTAATATTGTCCCTGCTTTACAAACAAAGAAACCAAAGCACTGAACAATGAAGAAACCTGCCAAGCCGATTTTTTCATATTAGAAAAGGGGTCTGGAAATAAATGAAGTCTTACTACATTATATGATTTTAAAAGATACTTTAATATTATTTCATTTAATCCCCAACACAAAACTGCAAGGAATCGATCAAAGCAAAGTCTCCTCTTTTAAAGATAATAAAATGGAGGCCCCAGGGAGGTGAAGTAACTTGGTAGGTGGCACAGGGAGTGACAGGCGTGGCTCCCAAGTCTAGGTCTGCTGCTTCCCAAACCTTCTTTCCATAGTGAGCAGCTCCCTCCTTGTTCCCACCACCCTCTCCTCACTCTCAGCTTCAGATGTGTGTTTGGCAAATTCAGAAAAATCACCCAGGTGCTGACTAACTGCCTAAATGAGGAATGAGATGGCAGCCTTGGATTCACACATCCCCAGGCACCTCTCACAGCTGTTCCCTGCACCCGAATCTACGTCAATGTGCTTCACTGGCAGCCATGAGGAAGAAGGTGAGTGAAGGAGGTTCAGAAGGAGCAGAATAAACAGGACACAGCAAAGACCGGTTTGGCTCAGAGGCAGGAGTTCCTTACGCCAGA
This sequence comes from Pedetes capensis, assembly GCA_007922755.1. Lineage (NCBI taxonomy): Eukaryota > Metazoa > Chordata > Mammalia > Rodentia > Pedetidae > Pedetes > Pedetes capensis. The sequence continues at coordinate 7,573 of VMDO01034577.1, forward strand.
GACACCTCTGTCTGTACCATTCCTGACCTGGAGCTGCCTCTGAGAATGGAGCTGCAGTCTGGGGTGCAGCTGGAACTCAGAGGAGATGGAGGAAAAATCTCTAGGACCCTGGCACGTGAAGTCAAAAAAGCCGGCCTCAGGGCAAACTGCGAAATGGTAGAGATCTTTGTGCCGTGTGCCATTATCCTTTCTGTCTTATTGGTGTGGGTGGAGAACTGACTTCCTGCACACACAGTGTGCACTCCTTCTTCCATGTGAATTGTCTCCACTCTCAACTCTCTTCCTTTCTCTTCCCCAGTGTTTGAGACACACCTTGTCTTTACACCCTGAATGTGAGCAGGACCATCCCATAGGTGAGGGACTTGGATGGGATAAAAAAGGAGAAAGTCAGCAAGTGCAGGGATTCTCTCTCTCTCCTCCCTGGTGGCCATGATGTGAGCTGCTCTGCACTGTTATACTCTTCCCACCATACTGGACCAAAACCTTTGAAACCATGAGCCAAAATTAATCTTTCTTCCCTAAATTGCTTATGTCAGATATTTGGTCACAGTGACAGAAAGTCTGACTAATGCATTGGTGAGCAGGTTGGAAATACAGGCACAGTTTCACACCAGCCTTTCTGATTCACTGGAGCCCCTAGGGATCTGTAAGCCATCTGTTCCACACTTAGAGAAGCTCTGGATTAACAACGTTTCCAGACAGAGTCAAGAAAAGCATCCCATATGCATTCCTTTCTGAAAATGATGAGACCCTGGTAATGGTTGTGACCAAAGAAATGGGTACTGAAGGCAAGTGTGCAGGAGAGAGCTTTTGAGGTGCCAGGTACACAGGGTATGCAGGCGGTGGAAAGGCACCAGGTTGTACACTTACAATTTGTAAATTTTTCTTTATGTATATTATACCGAAATAATTGTTGTTGTTCTTGTTCTTGTTCTTTTTAGGTGCCATCGAGTCAAGTCTGACTCATAGTGATCCTACAAACAACAGAATGAAACACTCCCCAACACTGTGCCATGTACAGTACTATTGTCAATGCTTCTCTGCTGCTCATAGGGTTTTCAATGGCAGATTATTTTGGAATTGCTTCAGGAGTGGATTGCCACATCCTTCTTCCATGTTTTGCGGTGAGGATGATTGAATGCAGGGCCTCAGAGAGCACAGAGCAATACTCTATCAACTGTAAACATAGGTATACCTTATCCCCCAACAATTCTGCTTCTAAATATATATAACTGAGAAAAATTCGGCATATATTTACCAAAAGACATGCACAAAATGTGATAAAGGTGTCATTTTTAAGTCACAAATTTATGTAAACCAAATAGCCATTAACATTAACTATGATGTTCTCATGCATTGGAATAGTATGCAGCAGTAGAAAATGAAGAAGCCACCCCTATACATGATAATGCAACTGAAACATACAAACAAAGCAATGATTAATAGAGGCAAAATTCATCTTAATGTTGAGGCAGAAGAATGGTTACCTTTGGGAAGAGACAGGTCGTCACAGGGAGGGGGCACAAAAGGGCAATAAGTACACAGGCGTGTTTACTTTCTGAAAGTGCATTGAGCTATACATGTATCTACATATAAGCTATACTTACCAAAATGTTTAATTTTAAAAACCTTTTGGAAGGTGGAGAATAAGGAAATAAACAGAAGTGAGAGCTGAGTATGATGGCCCACCTCTGTAATCCCAGCACTCAGGAGGCTGAGGCAGGAGGATCAGCTAGTGTTTGACGCCAGCCTGGTCTATGTAGCAAATTCCAGAATGGCCTGGGCTACACAGAGAGATCTTGTTCCAATCCTCTCCCCACTACCCCCTCTCAAAAAAAAAAAAAAAAAAAAAAAAAAAAAAAAAAAAAAAAAAAAAAAAAAAAAAAAAAAAAAAAAAAAAAGAAAAAAAGAAAGAAAGAAAGAAAGAAAAAGAAAGAAACAAATACTTTCTCGAAAGTATTTTCAAAAGTCCCTTTGTTCTGAAGAAAACACAGTTAACACGTGAAGCACTTCCTTTTATGAGTGAAGAAAATCATTTAAAAGAATAGCCCTTTTAAATGTAGGTATGATGTAAAATTGAAGACTTCTATATGCTGAGGCAGTGAGAACAACATCAAAAAAGTACCAAGAGTAGGCAGACAGAAAATTAGAGAAGAAACCAACCGCACAGATCTGGAAATCCAAAAGCAAACTACAAAAAAATGAGCTTCTGAGAAATCAAATTGGAGAAGTGAAAATACACATCTTCTATGATAATCAAAGCACCGGGCCCACAGTGATTTCAGAATGTGCCTTCTCAGAGTGAAAGCCAGGGGTTGCTCTGAGGGGCAAGGATAAGGGAAAAAAAGATACACTGCATAATGAAAGGGCATCCGAATGAATAGAAGATAATTCCCTTGGACATGCAATGCAATCAAGTCAAGACCCATATTTTATCTCTGCTGGAGGCAGTCTTATTTGTTAGTAAAGTGCTGGGATAATCAACCATTGTTCTCCCTGCCAAGACTGTCAAAACAAATACAAGCTGCTTTGCTCAGTGCTAAAAATGTCTGAGCCTTTGGAGAACAGCTGGGCAGAAAGCAATCTTGTTCAATTTCAGCACATTTTTCCCCAAGTATTCGGCTGTCCGAATGTAGCCCACATCAAAGCACCCCAGGCATCCACTGCGGGGACAGACCTGTCATGAGAACACATCCTATCAAACTCGAGCAGGCAGAACACACAATGAAACCCCGTTAAACTTGTCCAACTCCTTGTCTAAAGGAGCAAGGACTTTGAAGCATAAAAAGGTTATCTAAACAGATAATTCCTTTGAGGTGCGTTTCATAAAGGTAAAAAAAATATCGCCGTGCTTGCAAAATGCTATTTATTGATAAGGCTCTGGGGTCACTAGAAATGATTCATGATCTCTTGGCTATCAATGTCAGAGCTGCCTAAGGGACATCTCCTAAACATTGACAGGCTTATTCTCCATGCTGTTAAGTCAGCTCCCATTAAAGCGTGTCTTATGTGTGGCTTCATGGTTTGTATTAATTAGGACTGGTGTCAGGATGTTTGGAGAGGCAAGCAGATAAAATTTTAAAATCAACTTGACTGCTTTGAACAATAAGAACATTTCTTTTATCAAATAACAAGAATCCTAATGGTAAAATGGGCCAACATAGGTCAAATTTTGAGAACTCAAAATTCTTTCTACCTTTCTCCTCCATCCTTATACCAAGATACCTGGTGGTCTTAAGATCCCAGCATCACACTTAGGCATATAAGTGTCTTGTTTTTGTGGTTGCTGTTAGGTGCCATCAAGTCGTATCTGACTCATAGTGACCCTCACAGGGTTTTCAGTGGCTGATTGTTTTGAGATTGCTTCAGGGAGTGGATTGCCTCATCCTTCTCCCATTTTTATGGTGCTGAGGATCGAACTTGGGTCCTCAGTGCAGAGCGACATTCTACCAACTGAGCTAAACCCCAGCCCATAATTGCCTAGAGTGAAAAAGTGTTCCTGGGAGTTTTCTTTTCACCAGTGAGGGGAAAAGTCTTTGCTGAAGACCTCCCAGCCAATTGTCCATCATATCCTATTGACCAGAATTGTGTCATATGACTGCGTCTACACCAGTCACTAGAACCGCAAAGGGGACCACAGAGCAACCATTAGAGTACTTTACTGCAAAACCCAGGGACAAGGTACTCCTTCTACAACTGATTTGGTGGAGAAGCAGGCACCAAAATAAATGTGGAGTCCTGCCAGCTATGAGCAAAGGAAAATAGGCTATTAGGTAAGCAACCATCTGTGTCTGCAACAATTGGGATGCAGGATAAAATAAGTTTGAATGAAGTCAAATTTTGGCTTACCTGTGGGATTTTCAAAAATCTTTCTAGATTACCACCCTGGCTACTAGGGGGAAATGTGCCAGAATTCCTCTGAAATGTATTTGAATCACTTTTCCACTATTACATAAAGTAGAACAACCGCTTTGGAGTGTCTACATCTAATGACACATCCTTTCTCTCACCTTTGGAAAACTCCTCTTTTACCCCCATCCTCAGAGTTGCATAAGTAATCCTCTAGCAGCCACGTTTGTACAATAGGATCCTGCTTCCTGGCCAAAGATGATTGGAACTGAAGTGTACAGTGCACCCTAGCTGGACCAATCAGCTTCTCTTCTTGGGAAGTTTGGAATGGGTGTAACATCTGGTTGCATCTGTCTCTTCAAGTGATTTGGCATGAAGCATAGCCTTTAGAACTGTGGGGCAGTTGCTTTTCTATTTGAGGTGTGCAGGAAAAGCTGGTGTTTGGGAAAGTCAAAATGAAATGATGCATAGATAAAAGTAGAAACAAGTTGTAGCTTCATAAGACACCTCGAAATCTCCCCTTACCACACACACATACACACACACATCCACATCCATAGCCAAGCTAGCTTGAGGTAGTTTATGTTACCTGCAAAAGGGTCCTAACCAATACATGAGAACTCAGTGTCCTTTTTCAGAGATGGCTGAGGACCTTGCAGAGTGTTAGGGTTCTCCTTAAAGACTTGCACGTTCTCATTTTTTCACACTGGTCACCACCAGTCACACCTGTTATAAGTTCGCGGTAAGGCTAAAAAAGTTGCCTTTGTTCAATGTAAATGTACACTATTGATTCTGTTTCTCATGTTTTAACTCTTTTCCCTAAAAGGCACCCAGCAAAATACTCAACAGCAACAACAACAAATGACTGTGTATTACGTGAGTGGTGTGCATTGTGTTGTGCCTTGGAGGGGCAGGTAATGGGAATAACATATATTGAGTTCCAACTATTTGCTTTTCATGTATTGTTTATTTTAATCCTTACCCCATACTGGGCAGTAATCATTATGAAACCGTTTTATCAGCCAGGAAGCTGAGTCTCAGAGAAGCACATTGATTTTGCCAAGGTCACATGGCTAGAAAGCCATGCAGGAGGATTTCAAACCCAGGGTTGGTTTTCCCAGGTCTTATAGCTCCACTTTTTTATGTGGTTGTCCAGAAAAAGCACTGTGCCTTCATTGAGCACCCTGGTAGGTACTGGCTGACTGACACCTGACTGCCTCAGTGATTCGCACAATACAGGACATCGTTCATCCTGGGGGAGGAGACAAGGTCAGGAAGAAAGGCCGCCTAGCACCAGATCTGTTAAGGATATTTCTGCGTTTTCTAAATTAAGCGTTGCCACATCCGGCAGGAAGAGAGGAGAGCATTCTTTAACACCTTATTTATAAAGGTGGAGAAACGAGAGCCAGAGAACGTAAAAGAGGGGCACAGGCTCCTGAGCTAGATCCAGAAACACGCGGTTGCCATCTGGCTCTGCCTCTCTCCAGTCGGTAAACGTCCGCAAGTGGTGGATTTTTCTTGACTAATTAAAGGTGATTGGAGTTTTAGAGTTTGGCTCTGTTTCTGTTTTCCCCTTTCTTTCACATATTCCAGCTCACATACTGTCTTCTGGCTGCCAATTAGAAAGAAGGCTGCAGAAGGCTTCGTGCTGGCTGTAACCAGCCTGGGTACAAACCTGTCAGAACGAGATTAGGGAGATCCAGGCAAAACCGTTCACCTCAATGTGGTTAGTCCCCAGCCAAATGATTATGCAAATGTTTAAATCAAACTTCCCAAACTCCTCAAAACAGGCACAGCCACAGAAAGCTGCCCTTCTGGAATATGTAGCAAGTCAGAATCAAAATTTTTATCTTTTATTACTTCTGGGAACTCTTCTCTGCCTAGCAAATGTTTTTATTTAGATTTAAAAAAACCCTCATAGTTGAATTGTTTTTCTTTATTATAAAGAAATGTCGCATGCTTATTTTAATGCATTCTGACATTACAGACATAAAATGCAGAAAGGGAAAATTTGGACTTGAGTTTTAAATACCGTTAGTAGCTCTTCCTGTAAACCTCGCCAACACTGAGGACATCTTAAAGAATGTAAACCACAGGAAAATGCCAATTAGTCAAAACATCCAGGGAACGGGAGAGTCCAGGTTATCTCAGCATTAACCAGAAAATCCTTTTCACCTCAACCCTTGGTGTTGGAAATCTTGCTGAAAAGTATGAGTTGAGTTTCCTCCCTTAAAAAGCACAGTTTACTCTAAACGTCATTTGAGGTCTGTCTGATAGCTGCGGGTCAGGCTGGACCCCGATGCCCATTGTCCAGAAAAAACAAATCAAAACAAGACAGGAGGTTGGGTAGAATTTGTACTCGACCTTAGGAGCATGTTTTTGAAGTTCCTGAAGTAAATCTTTTCCTTTTTGCATTTTGCTCCTTTCTCCTTACATAGAGGGGGGAAAAAGCTTACTAAACTGGGAATTTTGCCTGTATAAATTCTAATTAAATCAAGATTTCAAGCCAGGCACGGTGGAACATCTCTGTAATCCTAGCTATTTCGGAGGCTGAGGTGGAAGGATCACCAGTTCAAGGCCAGCCTGGGCTATACTGTGAGACCCCCATCTATAATAAAACAAAATAATTTACCATATTTAATGTTTTCTTTCTTATTCAGCCCTTGTAAGAGACATAACTGAAGCCTTGGCCATCAGCAGGGGGGGCCATCTTTCACCTGGTCTTGTGTCCAGTGCAGGGGGACCCCCTATTCACTTCCTGCCTTCCCCAACACCAACAGGGAGCCGACTGGCAAAACTGGGCCATTTCTTCCCAAATCACTTGTCCCCTCTAGACCAGCGTTCCTGTTGGCATTAACAACATTTTGGGTGAGATAATTTTTCATAGGAGGCTATTCTGTGCATTGTAGAATGTTGAGCAAAATTTCTGCCCACCACCCACTAGATGCCAGCAAAGCTCCCCCCACCTCCTCCACAGTGACAACCAAAAATGCCTCTACGCGTTGCCAAATGTCCCTTGATGGGCAAAACTGCCCACCAGTTGAGAATTACTGGTGTAGACACTGGTACAATTATTCCTGCCCTCCGTGGCAAGATTATGCGTTTTCTTGACCTTGGCAAGTAATTTCATAACACGTTTCCTGCGCTGTTTCATGGGAGAACAAAAATAATTCTCTGATGAAAGTAATATTTTGACTTGAATTGTATGAGGCAGGCCTTGTTAAAACACAACCGCAGGTTCCGCATTGCTTTTGGAAGGCAGTGGATTTGTTTGCTGCATGAGTCCTGATTTTAGTTTAAATACTGAATTTTCATACTCTTCTAAATTCCCCTGGAGGTTATTGTCATTATGGACATCAAGTCAGTGTCTCCAACACAGCCTCTTGTGTTACGCTATCATGCTCCATTTCATTTTTGCATCTCCAACCCAGGAATATTTTCACTATTGTCGTTTCTTCTTCTTGCTTAATAGATTTTTCTCCCAGTGATTTTCTTAAGCCTATTCGTCCTTTTCTCCACTGAGCTAAGTTTAGATTTTATGTTCTTGGAGAATATTTTGTATTTTTGAAAATCTGTTAAATTGGGCAAATTCAGGTGAGAGGTTATAAATCCCGGAATTTAAGCCTATAGAAATATTTCTGCCATAGAAAGAGGTAGTAGTTAAAGAATTTTAGAAAAGCAGATTTTGTAATTAGGAGAGTTACCCATGTATGTAGATTATCAAATTTCAAACAATTAAATTATGCTATGGTTTGGATCCAGAGTGTCCCCAAAAGCCCCTGTGTTAAAGGCTGTGTCTTTGGCATGGGGTTATTGGGAGGTGGAGGAAATCATAAGAGTGGAGCCTAGTGGGAGAAGTTGAGTTATTGGGGGTGGGCCCTTAAAGGGAACTACAGGACTCTAGTCCCTTCCTCTCTGTCTGTCTTTCACTTCCCAACCACCAGGAAGTGGGCAATTTTGCCGTACCCGCACACTCTCACAACACAAGAGGATCAACTGACCATGGACTGAAAACTCCAAAATGCGAGCCAAAATAAACCTTTTCTCTTTATAAGCCGATAATCTCAGTTATTTGTTACAGTAATTCAACACTGTTTAACACAAATTAATGGTTCATACATTTATTTTATACTATGCTTATACTATATTTATATATACTATATTATATATTATACTATATATACTACATATACTATTATACTAGTATACTATTATACTATATTATATATATACTAGTATATATAGTATGTATTGTTGTTGTTGTTGTTGTTAGGTGCCGTAGAGTCGGTATCCGACTCATAGCGACCCTCATAGGGTTTTCAATGGCTGTTTTCAGGATTGCCTTGGGAGTGGATTGCCAGGCCCATCTCCTGCTTTTGCGGTCCTGGGAATTGAACTCAGGACCTCAGAGACTACAGCACAGTGCTCTACCAATTGAGCTAAATCCCAGCCCCATAGTATATAGTATATATATACTATACTATATATACAATTATATATATATTATACTATATTTATGCACACAATTTTCCAGGTTCATCAAATTTTGTGTGTTATTTTTACTTAGATTATTAAAAATCAAACATAAAACCAAAGATGATCTCTGACCATATAAAAAAATGTGTAGCCTGGGGATGCAGGTCAGTGGTAGAGCACTTGCCTAGCATGTGGGAGGTCCTGGGCTTCATCTCCAGCACCATGAAAATACATACATACATACATATGTACATACACACATAAAATTTTTTAAATAAAAAATGCCATGTACATAGATAAAGCCCAGACTGTAAATATTGTTGTTGTTGTTGTTGTTAGGTGCTGTCCAGTCAGTGTCCGACTCATAGTGACCCTACATACAATAGGCAAAACACTATTGTTAGCATCTCTCTGCTATTCATAGAGTTCTCAATGGCTGATTGTTTTTCAGGAGTGGATTGCTGGGTCCTTCTCCCAAGCCTACAGCACCTGGTGTTCTCACGTGGTCTCCCAACCAGGTACAAACCAGGCCCAACCTTGCTTAGCTTCCAAGATCTGATGGGATTGGACACCACAGGGCTATGGCTGCAGTCACAATGAAGGTATCTGTACATAAATCTTTGCACACATGTTTGTGTAGCTAAAATTTGAGAAGACAAATATAGGGTATGAATTTCCAAGATTTAGTATGTGTTGCCCAATCATCTCCAGAAGGTTGTTCCCATTTTCAGTTTTTCTTTATTGGCAATCCTTGTGAAGTACTTCCATCTTGTTCTGTCAGCCTGTGGAGACTTTTCCCATGAGATATTCTTCAGATACATTACGAGATATCTATCAACAGTCTCCCTGGACCCGTCTCGGACTGTCAATGGCAACTCTAATGTATTTTGAGAAGATGTTCATGCAGTTGCCAAAAACAAGTTTGCAATTGAATCAGGTTTTTTTT
>VMDO01034578.1:0-16836 GCA_007922755.1 Pedetes capensis
GGATTTTCCACTAAGCATCGGGAAAGAACAAGGTCTTTCCATTAGAGAAACACAGCTAAAGTGGAAAGACTATGACCTTCTTACTGGACAAACCAGAGGGTCAAAGCCCAGTCTCACTGCTGGCTCTGTGACCTTGGATAAGTCATTTCGATTAGCCTCCATTTTCTCCTCTGAGAGATGGAGTGATAGTACCCACTGCTGAGGGGTGCTAGGGGTTGAGGGTATCGTGTTCTTAAGGAGCCCAGCAGTCTGCTTGCTCATGGTAAAGGCCCAGCCAATACTGGTTTCCTCTGCCATCCTTCCACCTGTAAAGCTAGCATAGAACAGGATGGTTTTGAGAAGAAACAATGACAGACCTACAAGCTTGCCAATGATAATTTTATCAATATGTATTACTTGTTGTTGTTGTTAGGTGCCATTGAGTTGCTATCCCACTTATAGCAACCCTACATACAACAGGCGAAACAGTATAGTCAGTGCTTCCCTGCTGTTCATAGGGTTTTCAATGGCGGATTGAGTTTGGGGAGTGGGTTGCCAGGTCCGTCTCCCAAGCCTACAGTATCTAGTGTTACCAGGTGGTTTCCCATCCAAGTACTAACCAGGCCTGACCCTGCTTAGCTTCCAAGATGTGATGGGATCAGTCACCACAGGGCTACGGCTGCAGGCATGTACTACTTAATGATGTCAAAAGAGGAGTTAAGTGTTATGGAGACAGCTATGATAAAGGAAGAGAATATAGGACAGGGATTCCTGAGATCTCAGGATCCTGAGATCCTGAGAAAGTACAATTTCAGCGATTCACACCTTTGTGTGAATTGATTCCTTTGCATTTGAAAGCTAACCTATAACTAAAACAAGCCAGTTCTCAAAGAAGAACTTTCTAGCACCTTGCATTCTGAGTGTATCTGAAATATGCCACAAGGTAGAAGTGTGAAGAGGCAGCTGATAGACAAGTGTATTACTCTCAAAGAAAGACCATTAATAAAATGTACTTTTTACACCTTGCTCAGCATTCCTGAGGAATCCTTCTGAATGCCCAAAGGGAATTGTATTGATCTATGTTAAACTCCAACTAGGCTATGGTACGGACATATACCACAAGAAAGTGAGTTGTCCCCCCACCCCCGCAAATGAGTTCTAGCTGTGGGCTGTAGGGAAATCACTTTCCTCGCAGGAAATTGCTAAGAATTATGGGAAGAGCTTCCTAGTAATCTCTGAACTGGCAGCGCTGCAACTTAGAAGGCTTTATGCAAAATGTTTAGTCCACTTCACAGCCATTATTCACTAAATAACACCAGAAATGGAACCTTCAGACCTACACAGGCCCCTCCTCTCAGAGCAACACCAACTCAATGCAGTCATCCTTCCTCTGAAGACTGAGTTTCTTCCTCAGTCTTCTTTCTGGGACCACTTTAGTTCCTCCATCTGGAATCAAATACATTCCTTCTCTTCTCATGCATAGGTCATCTAGTTGCTTCACTAAATAAGTAAAATCCTACTTAGTTCTGAGCAGAGGAAAGGGCACTGAATAAAACTATAGTTTCCTTTGCACAGAAAAGTTTGGGGCTGATGGAGGGTCAAGAGCTCAATTACACTGGTATTGTGTCCTGTTTTTCATTCCAGTGAGCTATGTTCATGTCATTAATATCACGCAACTAAAATTTTACTGAAGATCATTTGAAAGCAACTACAGGAGTACAGAGGCAGGGAATTGCCAGAAAATCAAGCCAGATTCAGAAGAGGGTATGGAACCAAGGACATCATTGCTGATGTCAGGTAGATATTAGCCCAAAGTAGAGAATACCTGAAAGATGTCTATATGTTTTACTGACTATGCAAAGGCATTTGACTGTGTGGATCATAACAAATTATGGATAACATTGTGAAAAATGGGAATACCACAGTACTTAATTGTTCTCATGAGGAATCTGTGCATCGTTGAGGAGGCAGTCGTTTGAACAGAATGAGGAAACATAGCCTGGTTTAAAGTCAAGAAATGTGTGCGTCAAAGCTGTATCCTTTCACTGTACCTCTTCAATATCTATGCTAAGCAAATAATTCAATAAACTGGATTGTATGAAGAAGAACATGACATCAGGATTGGAGGAAGACTCATTAACAGCCTGCGCTATGCAGATGATACCACTCTGCTTGCTGAAAGTGAAGAGGATTTGAAACATTTACTGATGAAGATCAAAGAACACAGCCTTCAGTATGGACTGGGCCTCAACATCAACAAGATAAAAATTCTTAAAACTGGGTCAGTATGCAGCTCCATGGTAAATGGAGAAAAGATTGAGGTTGTCCCAGATTTTGCTTTGCTTGGTTCTACAATCAACACCTACATAAGCAGCAGTCAATAAATCAAAAGATGCATTGCATTGGGAAAAGCTGTTGCAAAAGACCTCTTTGAAAGTGTTGAAAAATAAAGATGTCACATTGAAAACGAAGGTGTGCCTGACTCACATCATGGTATTTTCAGTCACACTATATGGTTGTGAAAGTTGGGCCATTAAATAATGGAGACAAGAGAAGAATTGATGCTTTTGAATTATGGTGCTGGAGATGAAATATTGAACATACCAGGGACTGCCAAAAGAATCAACAGATCTGTCTTAGAAGAAGGGCAGCCAGAGTGCTCTTTGGAAGCAAGGATGGCTAGATTGCATCTTACATATTTTGGACGTGTTGTTAGGAGGGATCAATACCATGAGAAGGACATCATGTGTGGGAAAGTGGCAGTGTCTGCAACAGTCGACTTAAACAGAAAAAAGATTGTGTGCCTGGCATAGAATCTGGGAATGTTTTGTTCTATTGTACATGGACTCACTATGAGTTGGACCCAACTCGATGGCACCTAACAACAACAACAAGAAGAAGATATTCATGTCTACTGCTTGAACAGTCTTTCCTGCCAACCATGGACCATGTGTTGCTCATTTCTGTGTTGCAGTCTAGCCCAGAGTGTCAGATCAGAAAAAGCTGCAGAAATAGTTCCTCTAGTTTTTTGCAATCAGTTGGAATCCATTTCTGAAAGGCATTTTAAAGAGGCAGAAATCTAAAATACTAGGGTTGACCATACATTTTGATTTGTGAGGGACATCCTCAGTTTACATTTGTTATTCTGCATTAATGTTGTTGTTGTTGTTGTTGTTGTTGTTGTTGTTGGATGCTGTCAAGTCGTGTCTGACTCATAGTGACCCTCATAGGGTTTTCAATGGATGACTGTTTCGGGATTGCTTTGGGAGTGGATTGCCATGTCCTTCTCCCATTTTTGTGGAGCTGGGAATTGAACTTGGGACCTCAGAGACTGCAGCGCAGCTCTCTACCAACTGAGCTAAATTCCAGCCCCACATTAACATTAGTGCCCTCTTTTTATTGTAAAATGTGTTGATTTCGATAATTCATTCTAGGGTCAACCTGTTGTAGGACAGTGAAGTACAGATGTAGTTCCACATTAGAGGTTGTAGTCTGTAGGTATGGAATAATGGTCAAGAGATCTGGGTGCAAGGTCAACAAACCATCTCATGACTGTGGCAAGTTCTCTCAGTTCTCTGTTGGATTAATACTCTCTCAGGTTCTTTTTTTGGTCCAACATTCTGCAAGATGAAAGGTAACAGCAGTTTGGACTTTAAGGAGTATTTTTTAAAATGTTAACATGGAGGCAAGTGTGGTGGTGTACACTGGTAAGCCCAGCAACTCTGAGGCGGAAGAATTGTGAGTTTGAGGCCAGAGGCAGCTTGTGTAATTTAATGAGTTGTCTGGAGAGAGAGAGGGAGAGAGAGAGAGAGAGAGAGAGAGAGAGAGAGAGAGAGAGAGAGAGAGAGGAAAGAAAAATAGGGCCTGAGGATGTGGCTCAGTGGTGGAGCACTTGTGTAGCATTTGTGAGGCCTAGGTGCAGCCCCCAAGTACTGCACAAAACATACAAACAAACAAAAAATCTTAATTTAAAAAAGTAAATGCTTAATTATGTAAACTAAGACATAGCAAGACAATGCTAACATCACAAATGATAAACATTGTAAGACATGTTCTGAGGATTAAAGGAGACAATGAAAAAAATGCAGGGTATAAATGACTTCACTTACAATGGAAAGTCACAGTTTTACAGATGCTCATAAAATATTATAGAAGGAATAAATTTGTATAAATACATAGGAAAAAAGATTTGCTAAAATTAAAAAAAAATCTTCACAATGGTTATTACTGTTATGGGCAATTCTGAATTTCTAATATGCTTTTACATCTTTAAAGTTTTCTACAATGAGCATATATAACTTTTTAATACCTTTAAAGGATTTTTTAAAATTACAGGATCATATGAAATAAGTGTGAAAATTTCCAGCATCTAGTAGGTGCTAAAAGAGATATTGGTCTTAAGTACAAACAAGACTTTATACATTATACAAGTACTGTAATTAGGTATAAGCTGATTTTTAACTGAGCAATTCCAGTTTTAGCAATTTATACAAAAATGAACTTTTCAAAAGATCTTCATTTAAAGACATTCATTACAACCTTATTTGTAATAGTAAAAAGTAAAAAAATTTTTTTAAATGTTAAAAAGGATAAATGTCCTTAATTTTAAAAAGTAAATGTCTAATTATGTAAATAAGAGACAGAAATACAATGCCAGTATCATACATAATAGATGTTATAAGGGGCTGGGATTTGGCTCAGTTGGTAGAGTACTGCACTGCAGTCTCTGAGGTCCTGAGTTCAATTCCCAGCACTGCAAAAATGGGAGAAGGACCTGGCAATCCACTCCCAAGGCAATCCCGAAATAGTCAGCCATTGAAAACCCTATGAGGGTCGCTATGAGTCGGATATACCAACTCGACAGCACCTAACAACAACAAGATGTTATAAACCATATTTATAAAGAGGAGTTGGTGATTTGGGAAATAGTGATATAGAAAAAGTATGATGCAAAACTATATCAAAAGTATACTTCTGGTTTCTGTTTAAGAATGTGTGTGTGTGTATGTGTGTGTGTGTATGTGTGCTCACATGCACAGGCTGTACAAATATGTTAAAACCAGTTACATTAAGGCAGAATTACAAAAGAATTTTATTTTCTCTTTATATTTTTCTACATTTTCTATTTTTTTAAGGAGCAAATATGATGATAGGTGAAAACACAATAAAAGTTATTTTAAAGAGAAGAGAAACAGAAGAGCGCACAAAGTCAGCCCAGAAGACAGGTCGTGCCTGGGGGCTCTTTTGAGATAATCTGGGGAGAATCTTAGCCCACGGAGCCCAAACTGGCCTCCTGGTCCAGCCTAGTAAATCGTGTGGGCCTTCCTCCCCTAGCCCTGCAGCTCCCACTAAGTCAACTCTCCTCGACAGTGATTATTTTCAGAAGCAGGTCCCAGGCCATCTGTCTCTGTGACTTATGCTGGGAAAATGGTCTCTGGAAAACAGGACGTAGTAAATTTCTCAGGCTCAGGTCATTTGATCTCTGCTCTCCTCCTCATAGGTTTCTCAGGGACTTGAAAAAATAAAATTGTTTTTAAGCATTCACGGAGAACAGAGCTGTGCTTTCACCTGCTTGTCTGGGAAGCCAGGGCCCTGGAGAACCTTCCTCAGCACCTAGCAGGAGCACTTCGGTCTGTCTGGTTTTCATGTGGGGCAGCTTACCAGCTAGTCTGCTTGTTTGACACAGCCATATTCAGTGAGGAATTGATTGTTTTTATAACACCAGTTTTATTTGAGATATAATTCACATACTATTCAAGTCACCCATTAAAACTGTACAATTCAATTAGGTGCTGTCGAGTCGGTATCCAACTCATAGCGACCCTCCTAGGGTTTTCAATGGCTGTTTCGGGATTGCCTTGGGAGTGGATTACCAGGTCCTTCTCCCATTTTTTGCGGTGCTGGGAAGTGAACTCGGGACCTCAGAGACTGCAGCACAGTGCTCTACCAACTGAGCTAAATCCCAGCCCCATACAATTCAATGGTGTTTAGTATATTCAGAATAGTGTAATCATTACTATAATTAATTTTAGAACATTTTCATCATCCCCAAAAGAAATTTCACACTTATTTGCAGCCATTCCCCATTGTCCACACCCCTTATAGACTTGGACAATCACTAATCTGCTTTCTGTCCCCATGGATTTGTCCATTCTGGACATTTCATGTACATGGAATCGTACAATATGGGCCCTTTGTGTCTGTCTTCTTTCCCTTAAGATAGTGTTCTCAGGGTTTCCCCAGGCTGAAGCATGGATCAGGACTTTACTTCATTTTATTGCCAAATAACATTGCATTGTACGGATGTACCACATTTTGTTTATTGATGTGCCAAACTGGTTGTTTCCACTTTTGGGCCACTATCAATAATACTCCTACAAACATTTGCATACAAGTTTTTGTGTGGGAGTATGTTTTCACTTCTCTTGAGTATAAAACTAGGAATGGAATTGCTGGATTGTATGGTAACTTTCTTTTTCTTTTTTTCTTTTTTTTATTAGTAATTTTTAAGTTAGTATACAACTTAATGGGTTTCATTATGATTTCCATACATGCATATCATTTGTTGTTGTTGTTGTTGTTGTTAGGTGCCGTCGAGTCAGTATCCGACTCACAGTGACCCTCATAGGGTTTTCAATGGCTGACTGTTTTTTTTCAGGATTGCCTTGGGAGTGGATTGCCAGGCCCTTCTCCTATTTTTGTGGTGCTGGGAATTGAACTCAGGACCTCAGAGACTGCAGCGCAGTGCTTTACCCACTGAGCTAAATCCCAGCCCGCATATGATTTACATTGCTCATTTTCACCTCTCCCATTAGGTATGGTAACTTTATGTTTAACCTTTTAAGGAACTGCTAGATAGTTTTCCAAAGTGGCTGTACCATGATTTTATATTCCCACTAACAGTATATTAAGGTTCTAATTTTTCCATATCCTCATCAACACTTGTTATTATTTAACTTTCTGGTTGCAGCTATTGTAGTGAGTATACAGTGATATCTCATTGATTTAATTTGAATTTCCCTGATCGCAAATGAGCACATCTTTCATATGCTCATTGACCACTTTTGTATCTTCTTAGACAAAATGTCTACTCTGATCCTTTACTCATTTTTAAAATTTGATTTATTTTCAATTTAATTAATTAATTAATTTATTTATTTTTTCAGTACTTAGCGTTTGAACCTAGGGCCTCACGCATACTTTGCAAGTGCTCCATTGCTGGGCTGCACCTCCAGCCCATTTTTTATTTGTTATCTTGAGACAGGGTCTTGCTAAGTTACACAGGCTGCCTCTGGCCTCAAACCTGCGATCTTCCTGTCTCCGCCTCCCGAGTTGCTGGGATTACAAGCGAAAGCCACTGCACCCAATCTTTACTGATTTTTTAATTGAGTTATTTGCCTTTTTATTATTGCGCTGTGTCCATTGATTTTTTCCCCTCAATTTATTTATTATGTGCCTAATTTGCCAGGCCCTGTTCTAAGCATCATTGATAGGCGAAGAGCAAACTCTTGCCCTCAGAGGCGTACATTCCAGTGGAGGGGAAAATCAATAAACAAGATAGCAAATATGTTTATAGAACAAGATCAAGTGAAGATAAAGGCTATGATGAAAAGTCCACCCACAGCTATGGGGCTAAGAGTAATGTGATAGGTATGCTTATTTATGTATTTATTGTGGGACTAGAGGGTGGAATCCAGGGCCTCATGTACGCTTTGCAAATGCTCTACCACTGAGCTGCACCCCCCAGCCCATTTTTAACCTTTTTTCTTTTCTTTTTTTTTTTTTAAGATAGTTACGCAGGCTACCTCTGGCCTCGTACTCATGATCCTCCTGCCTCCCCCTCTTGAGTTGCTGGGATTACAGGCATGTGTCACTGTATCCAGCAGAGTATGTGATTTTCAACAGTGTGGTCAGGGAAGGCCTCTTGGAGGAGGTGACATTTAAGCAAAATAAATCAATGAGTGAGCTACTCAAACATCTGCTTTTTAGGTAGAGGGCCCAGCAATGGCAAGGTCCCTGCAGCAGGAACAAGTTCATTTGATGGACAGCAAGGAAGCTAACGGGGCTGGAGGAACATAACAAAAAGAGGTCTAGCAGATGAGCCTTTGGATAGTGCCAGGGGCCAGGTTAGAGATGAGCAAATAGTACAAACTAAGGCCACCATGCCTATGTGGCCTTACGAGCCAGGTCCCTGAGCACGGAGACTGGTCTGATTCATCTCATATATTCACAACCCACACGGTGGTTTCACATATCGTGAGGACCCACTACAGATTGGAATTGATTTAAACTTACTGAGCTCCCAACTAAAAAAACACTTCCATGTGCCTAGTATTCGCAGCTTATACAGGTGTTGCATATCCATGACCTTATTTGATCCCTGCCACATCCCAGGCCTGCAGCCGTAACCCTGTGGCATCCAATCCTGTCAGATCTCAGAAGCTAAGCAGGGTCGGGCCTGGTTACTACTTGGATGGGAGACCACTTGGGAACATCTGGTGCTGTAGGCTTGGGAGATGGACCCAGCAACCCACTCCCAAAAAATCAATCTGCCATTGAAAACCCTATGAACAGCAGAGAAGCACTGAAATAGTGTTTCGCCTGTTGTAGGAAGGGTCTCTATGAGTCTCGACTGGACAGCATCAAATAACTACAACCACCACATCCCAGTGTGGTAATAACCATCGCCTCCAGTTAACAGAGAGGAAACTGAGCTGAGGTGATTTGTGCAGGCACAACACCTCCCAAGGGACTAAGACGGACTCCAAACCAGGGGAGGGGCAACGAGTAAGATGTGGATGGAAAACGGATTCATCTTTCAGAACCCTGGGATCCTGAGGCTCTGGGCCTCCCTTACAGGGCTCCCCTGAGGACTAATAAGCGAGAGAATCCATGTCACCCAGCAGGTGTCCAGTAGTGGTAGCTCCCCCCACTCCCTGTCATGGCTGACCACAGCCATACCCCAAGGCAGGCTGCATGCATGGCCCTGCGGGGAACTGCAGACACAGAGCTGAGGCCAGCCTTCCCCTGGAGAAACACCAGCCTCCTGGGTAAAGGACACAGAAATGCCTGACACTGTGCAAGGCAGGGGTGCAGGAAGAGAGGAAGAGCAGTGACTGAGGTATTGGGGAGATGGGGAGTGGGGCAGATGGGAGATGCCCAGAGCACTAGGTATCAGCTGTGACTCCGGGCTGTTCCTGTTTCAACCTTTCCCAGAAGCTGCCTCCAAACAGGCTTAAACTTTAACTGGTATAGGCTTCTGGGATCACATATGACCCCATGACATGTGTACTCATGCTCAAGTAAGTGCTACAGGGCCCCGTGGCCAGCACTCACCTGGGGGTCTTTTTTGACCCCAAGATACCAAGTAAGGGTTAACAGGCTCCCTGTAGGCCTCTGGAGACCTGAACTGGGCCTGGGTAAGGGCCACATTCCATGGGATGTGGGAGAGGAGGAAGGCAAGGCAAGCTGGCTTATCTCTGATTGTCAAAATCTGCTGGCGAGCGTGACCGCAGAGCCACTGAAATTTATGACAGGCTTGAATTATCTGGTCACAGACAGCTTGCTTCAACAGGGAGGCCTGGGCTGCGGACTTCTGCACTGACATGTGATTAAGAACGTGTTTCCAAACAGCTGTTCAAAACTGTTTATTACTTCCCCGGGACTGTCTCTCTCTCTCTGCTTGCCCTCCCCCACTCAGTTTTCACAGCTGCAACATTATAGGGCCCAGGACCAAGGGCCAGCATAACCTGATCATCAGGCTGCCTTCTACTCCAACGCTGGGGGGATGACAGAGATATTAGACACAGAAGAGAGAGGAGAAAGACAGGGAGCTACAGAAGGGAAAAAAGGCAGTTGTAGGCGGGCAGGGAAAGCATGGGTATTAATTGAGCACCTACAGTGAGTCTAGCACTGTGGTAGGCCTATTACATAAATCATCTCCATCAATCCTCATACCCCCTGAACGGCCTTAGGGTCTCTCCAGCCAACAGATGCGGAATCGGATGCTTAAAGAGAGCGTAGCGCACTCAAGGACACCCAGCTGGTGGGTACCGGGCTGGGTCCTGGACCTTGTTCCGTAGGACCCTCAGCCTACACTTTTCCCACTAAAACTAAGCTAATCATAGTAATAAACACAAGAATGTACATTTGTAACTCCATAGGTTTACTTCCCTGGTCTTTTGTTAGGCATGGGAAAAAACCTAATAACATTCAAAGTTAAGCCACTTCCTCAGAGCCAGAGACCTGGGGAGCTGTGGAGCTGGGCCTCAGCCCCAAGCTGCTGGAGCTGCGTCTGGAGTTCTTTCCAAGGGCTTGCTCTGGCTTTCCTGGGGTCTCAGAGTGGGAGTCAGGGTAATTAGTGTGACCAATGAAGCAGGCAAAAACCAACCAGGAAATAAAAAAACATAAAATAAAGCCGGAGCTGTATATTTATTGTTTGTAGAGTTTTCTAAATAACTATAATATTTCAATAAAAAGTTGAAAAAAGAAAAGAAAAGGAAAGGAAAAAAACCAGAAAACCATGTCGTGTAAACTTCAATATGCTCTGAGAGGCATTTTATTCCAATAGCTTTTCCCAGTAAATGCTCTGATTTGAAACAGCTTCCCCTGAGCTTGCTCTCTGTGCCACAGCCTCTGGCTCCCACTGGATTGCTACAGGGCTTCCTGCACCTTTTGGAGGGGATGCACAAATGTCGTAAGGGCTGAGAGCTCCAGAGATGCCACTTCTGTCACTCCAGAGGTGCTTGAAAATTCAAGGAAAACAGGAAGGGGGAGAGTGGACAGGTGGTAAAATGCCTGCCCAATCTGTCCGCCAGTGACTTCGACTCACCTGGTCTGGGAACATCTCTAGAGGAAGTTCTCAAAGCAGGGGCCTTTAGGAAGATTTTGGTACAAATGAGAAGAAAACTACACTTGCTTTTTATCCCAAACTCCACTCTGTACACAAAGGAACCTCTGTGATGATAAGGAAAAAGAATGACATTTCCCCGAACTTTTATATGTTGGGTACCATGTTAAGCATTTCACACACACACACAACTCTCATTCTCTTACTCATTAATCAAAATCTAACAAACAACAGAAATTTGTCATCTCAATTTTGGAGGCTAGAAGTCCAAAGATGAAGGCTTTGGCAGGGCTAGCCTCTAAAACCTGCAGGGGAGTTCTGCCTTGCCTCATCTCAGCTGCCGGCAGGTTGCTTACAATCTTGGGCATCCCCTGGCCTACAGAGGCATCACGCCATTGCCTGATTTTGCCATCATGTGGTATTGGCCCTGTGTGTCTCCGTCTTCTTGCAGCTGTCTTATTATTACAAGGTCACCAGTCATACCGGAGTAGGTTCGCACCCTACTCCAGGATCATCTCGTCTTAATTACAACTACAAGGACCCTATTTCCAGATATGGTCACATTCTTAGGTACTGGAGGTGAGGACTTCAACATCTCTCTTTTTGAAAAGTGGGGGGACACAATCTAATTCATGACACTGCCCTGTGGCACTTCCAAGATGGAACTCCCTTTTCAGGTAAGTTGAGGCACAGAGCGGCCAAGTTACTGGCTCAGATCGACTACTGTTGTTGTTAGGTGCCGTCGAGTCGGTGTCTGACTCATAGTGACCCTATGTGCAACAGGTGAAACACTATTGTCAGTGTTTCTCTGCTGTTCATAGAGTTTTCAATGGTGGATTGATTTTTGGGAGGGGGTTGCTGGGTCTGTCTCACAAGCCTGCAGTATTTGGTGTTCCCAGGAAGTCTCCCATCCAAGTACTAACCAGGCCTGACCCTGCTTAACTTCTGAGATCTGACAGGATTGGATGCCACAGGGCTATGGCTGCAGGCCGGATCTACCATGTTGTTGTTGTTAGGTGCCGTCGAGTCCGTATCCGACTCATAGTGACCCTCACAGGGTTTTCAATGGCTGACTGTTTCAGGATTATGTTGGGAGTGGATTGCCAGGCCCTTCTCCCATTTTTGTGGTGCTGGGAATTGAACTTGGGACCTCAGAGACTGCAGCACAGTGCTCTACCAACTGAGCTAAATCCCAGCCCTCAGATCTACCATAGTAAATCACAAATCTGGATCTGACACCAGAGCCCATATTATATCATACCACTCTGTCTTACCAGCACAGCATTTCCTCAGCTGGTGGTCCTCCTTAGAAAAAGAACTTTGACATACATCATTATTATGAGATAAGAATTATTCCCATCTTGTTGATAAGTTCTAGAAAGATAAAGGTAAGTACATGCATTGTTGTTGTTGTTAGGTGCTGTCGAGTCGGTATCCGACTCATAGCAACCCTCATAGGGTTTTCAATGGCTGAGTGCTTGGGGATTGCCTTGGGAGTGGATTGCCAGGCCCTTCTCCCATTTTTGCAGTGCTGGGAATTGAACTCGGGACCTCAGAGACTGCAGGGCAGTACTCTACTAACTGAGTTAAATCCCAGCCCCAAGTACATGCATAAGAGGAAGGAAAGCATTGACCCAGGTGGTAGACTGTCCACCATGCTTGTTCTGCAGTTTCATCAAGATTCACAGCATTGTGGCAGGGGAATTGGACACCAGGAATGGAGACAGAAATCAACACAATCAGCTCATGGAATGGCTCCACCCCTGAGGCTTCCCAGGAAGGCTGCTCGCCCTAACTAAGGGCACTGGATTGGAAAGGAAATGAGGATTTAACTGTTTTTGTTTCTTTAACCAAAAAGGCTCATCTGGAGACAGAAGAGTTTATACTTTGGAGGCTAATGGCAGTTGACAGCCCCAATCCAGGATTTCGGATCCAGTCCTACTTCTTGGCTAGCTAAGTCCAAATGTTGCTGGCAGAACAAAATTTCTTGCTTTCTGGACAGGAGGACTACTCTGGGCAAAGATTGTGTTCAAAGCTTTTCAGCATTTCTTGGGCAGATCCTGAGAAACAGCATCCCTAGAGTGTGGAGCCGGCACACATGGACTGCATTTGCGTTGGATTCCATATGGTTAGGGAAAGGAGGGAAGGGAGAGGTGCCTGCAGGGTAGGAAATGCATTTAGGATGTTCCTGTGTGCCAAGTACATGGAGTCTGGTGGTCAGGGAGGCTGTGTGTGGGGGGTGGGGGATGGACCCGTGTGAACTGTTACAGATCCTGGGGCCAGCCAGCAAAAGCAAGACCCACCCATTGGACAAGGGGGTCAGGACTCCTTTTGGGGGTGTCTTGCCCCTGCATCCTGCCCAGGCAGGTTTCTGTGATCCCACTGGGGCTCAGCCCAATTGAGCTATGGAGGGGATTCTGCCTTTGCGGCATTCTCTCTGTTTAGTGGCGAAGCAAACTGAGAATAGGCCATTTCCCCAGAGTGCTATGAGAATGGGTAGCACACAGTAGGGCCTTCGTCAGTGGAGATTCGGGGCTCAGTGGCAGCCTCCTGGAGGAGACAATGCTTCAGCAGAAGTCTGAAGGAGAGCTCTGAGTGGACCAGGCCAAGGAGGTGGGCGCGAATCTGTGTGTGCCCAACATGGATGTGCGTGCATAGAGTGGGCTGGTGAGTGTCCCAGTGGAGAGAGTTGCACACGCGAAGGGCCCAAAGCTAGGCAAGAACATAGCATCGCTAGGGAGCCGAGAAGACTCGAAATTGAGTATGCCTGCAGCAGAGGGAGGGAAAGGGGTAGAGAATGAGCGGAGAAAGAGGCAGAGTTTGCATCCTATGATGGCTTCTTGGAGAATCCAGGGCCTATCCCTTCTCCCGGAGCTCTGGATTCAGCATCTATTACCAACTAGGCTAAGCCACTGGAATTGAGTCACCAAATGTCTCTGAGTCCCTTAAGCCGAAAATTACCATGGTTATACAAGTTACCATCTATGCTCTTTTAAAACTCCAATAATCAAACCAGCAAGACCAATTTCTGCTGTTTCAAGGGAGCCTCCTTTCAGTCTCTGAGTTACTCTTTATTGTCCCCATTTAGCAGATGAGAAGAGAGAAGTTCAAAGAAGGTTAAGTGATTACATTCTGCAAGTCTATAATTTTATGAAAGAAACCACCCTCGGGCTTTCTGCCTGAATAAGCGAGTCCTTTGCTCTCAAAGGAATTTTCTGCTTGTTAATAGTAACAACAGTGAGAGCAGTAGCTGCTATTGGTCAGGAGCTTTCTCTGCCAGACATTATACCGGACATAAACCCTCACCACAATTGTAGGAGGTAAAGGCTGCTATTATCCCATTTCACAGATGGAGAAACTTGAGCTTACAGTGGTCTATGAGCCTGGCCAAGGCAGGGAAAAAGCCAGAGGTGGTTCCAGTGGGCTGACCACCACAGCCTGCGCCACTAATCACTTCTCTGTGAAGCTGAAAAAGAGCCCAACCTGCAGGTGTATACCTGAAGGAACCTGAGGCCGGGAGAGCTGACAGAATGAGCCCAAGGTCCCACAATTGGGTGGCAGCTGTGGAAATGATTTTGTGCCATTAACATCAATAGTAGTAACAGCCAGGAGGGGCAGCCTAGCAGAGTGGTCAGAACACAGACCCCGAAGCCACTTGCTTGAGTTTGAGTCCCAGGTCCACCACTTACAAGCCATACAACCTTGTGCAAGTCTTTTAAGTTTTCTAGGCCTCACTAAGTTAATCTGCAGAGTAGGGACAGTGACCGTACCTACTTCACAGGGCAGTGCGCGGACTGGAGCCCAGGCGTGAAGGCTCTACCTGAGCATTTGTGGTTACTTGCCACCTGTTCTGTACCAGGCACTGTGTCTGCTGCACTTTATCTCTGATTCCCACAGCAACCTCGGGAGTGGGATTCTATTCCTATTTTTCCAGAGAAATAAGCTTAGAAAAATTAAAAAGTGTGCCTAAAGTTTCCCACTGGGAGAAGGACCTGGCAATCCACTCCCAAGGCAATCCCGAAACAGTCAGCCACTGAAAACCCTATGAGGGTCGCTGTGAGGTGAATACCGACTCGACGACACCTAACAACAACAACAACAAAGTTTCCCAGCATGGAAGCTGCAGAAGCTAGGCTGGAATCCACAGCTGTCTGAGTGCCAAGTTCGTGTTATTTCCCATAATAACCTCTCCCCTAGGCACATAGCTTTGCAGAGAGCACTGGCACCCACTATCTCCTGACTGTGAAGTGTCTAGCCTATTTTAAATGCTGATAACCCTCAGGTCCCCAGGACAGGTAGGGATGTGTGGGTTGCAGGGGGTGATGGGCAAGATAAGCAAAGCCACAAGCAGGATGGATGACTAAATCCGGGTATTATCTATTATTCTATAATGGAAATGTGATTATTCTATAAGGATAATAACAACTCATCCCAAGTGCAGAGCCCTTGCTGGCTTGGAAACCCTTTCACATCCATTATTTCATTGCACCCCCATGATGGCCTTGCAGGCAGGGGAGTAGAGCTATTTTTATTTCCTGCTTGTGGCAGCCACTCTTGGTGGCCTACCAACACCCAGTGCCCTCGCTAATGGTATCCTGACTTTGTTCAGCTAGCCACATCTCCATTAGGTATCTTAGCTGGCTGATCCTGGCTGGCAAATTACAGCAGACCATTTTCCTTGGGGGACCTTGAACCACTGGCCAGTCTTATGCAAGGGGAAACCTGGGGTTCCCTGGATGTTGAACCACCTGGACACAATGCCTGAGATTGGAGTAATGGAAGCCAAGAAGCTGAATCTGACCTTTGATGACTGTGCCTGGAATGGCCCTGCCTCAGGACTTCCTCCTAAGTGAGATAATAAAGGTCCAAATTAGGAATGATGGTTGCAGCCTATATAAGCGGTGGTTTTGTATAAGACACCCTAAGATATCCTATTGCATTGTAGACAGTCTTCCTAAAAATTCACTCCTGCTACTTTTACTTTCCACCCTTATTTTCCAGCCAGGTCCTGTGCCAAGGACAAAACTCTGCTGTTAAGCTGGGTGGGGTGGCACATGCCTATAATCCCAGTGGCTCGCCTGTAATCCCAGAGGCTCAGGAGGTGGAGGCAGGAGGATCGCAAGTTTGAGACCAGAGGCAGTCTGCGTAATTTAGTGAGACCTTGTCTCAAAAAGTAAAAAAATGGGCTGGGGGTGCAGCTCAGTGGTCCAGCACTTGCAGAGCATGCAAGCACGAGGCCCTGAGTTCAACCCCCAGTACCACACAAACAAACAAACAAACAAACAAAACTCTGCTGCTTTCATTCAGTTGCCAGCAAACCACAGCTCCGTTTTTTGGGTGTCTTTTCCACTAACACGAACATCTGCATTCTCAGTGTCTGTCCCTGGACTGGGACGTGTGGGAGGGTAGGCATAGATGAACCGGCCCCACAAGAAGGCTGGTAGTTTGGCTGCATTATGATTTTGAGGCTGTTTCCTCCCCTCTTCTGTGGCATAAGGATATCTGATTTGCAGGCTGGCTGGGGGACAGAGAGGTGCCCTTTGCAGTCTCCCTCCAAAGAAATGCCACTTCCCTTAGTCCGTGGCACTCCCAGGATCATCTTATTGGCACTTGGTGCCAGGCCCAAGGAACCATTTGTGAGCAAGCAGACTCACCCCCACTCTACTGGTCCTTCCTGGAGGCCTTGTTTCATTTGAGCTCCAGCTAAGGGGCTGTGGCCTCTCTTGAAAAGACTGAGTTCCTTCCTGGTCAGACCAAGGCCAGAGTTTGAGGTCCTGGCCCCCTGGGTTCCAATTTCTGTCTGCTTCTGTGATTGACAAGTAGATGATACATGGCTACAAGCCCTGGCTTTCTCTCAGAGAGCCCCAAAGCTAGTCTGGGGGTCACTGTGTCTCAGGGGTGGAGCTGGGCCCTGCCCTCCAGCTCGCCTCAGGCCTCCAGTGGAGCTTGTACCTTGAGATGCGTTCTCACAGGGCGCCGCTCCTCTCCTTGCTGCCACTTTCCCACTG
>VMDO01034579.1:0-16840 GCA_007922755.1 Pedetes capensis
CATGCATCACTGTCCCTGGACTTTAGGGCCACACCATTGGCCTTTCCAGCATGGGACATTGGAGCTCTTCAAAGCCAGTAATTCCTGACTCCTCTTGGTTTAGTAGACCTCTCTTTATGTTATAGCTCTCCTCTCATATTTTACTTGAACAGCAAGAAGAGAAACAAGAAAGTATCTTGAGCTTTCTGGCTGGAAATCTCCATAGGTAGACCACCAGGTCATTAGTTATGTTTTTCTCTTTCTACATTTCTGTAGGAAACAGTGTTACTGAATATTCTGTCACTAAATAACCAAGATACTCTTTCCTCCAGTTTCTAACAAAACTTTTTTCTCTTTCCCTTTAGGTATTCACCTGCAGTCTCCTCAAATTCCAAAATTTTACTAACAGTCTGCTCAAGGTTTTCACTACATGTCTTAAACCCTCTGGCTACTTCTAAGTGATGGGTTATAAAATGATTCCACATATTAGATGTTTATGATGACATCACACCACTTTCTGGGTCCAAAATCTGTACCATTTATCTATTGCTGCATAAAAATCACATCAAAATATAAAAGGGTTGAACAGCAAACATTTACTATCTCATAGTTTTTAAGTGCTAGGAGTCTGTGAGTAGCTTAGCTCAGTACTGTTGGCATAGAATCAATCATGATGCTACAGGCAAATTGTTATCTGGTGCTGCTATATTCTGAAATATAATTGGAACTGGAAGATTTGTTTCCAAGCTCAGTTGAGTGCCTGTTGGCAGAGACTTTTCACTATGTGGGTTTCTCCACAGTGTTGTTCATGACAGGGTAGCTGGCTTTCTCCAGGATGTAATGAGACAGAGCGAGAGGAAAAAAGAGATGGAAACTACAGTATCTTTTATAAACTATCTCAGAAATGACATGATAATTTCTAGCATGTTCCTTTGGTTACATATACCAACCATACATTATGACGTGGGAGGAGACTAAAGAAATGTATGATACCAGGAAATGGAAGTAATTGAGGACCTCTTGGTGGTAATTACAGTATACTTTCTGGCCCTCAATGAGTTACATCCTTTTTTTAAAAAAAATAAATTTTTCGTAAGCGATTATGTTTTATAATGCAGGAAAGATTGTCTCAGAGAAATTAAGATTCTTATCCAAGATAGTACTACTTAAACAATTGAAACTTAACCCACCTAAACCTTATACCTGACCTATAACCTCATATCTTTTCTCCTGCAATAAAAGAGGATGCCCTGCGGGTCTCCTGCTGTGTATAGCATTCTTTTCCAGCATATATAATGTTTCTATACTGCTGAGTTTTTGACATTGTCATTACTATCTTTTCCAGTTCTGCTTTATTCCCTAAGCTTCAATTTATCTTCTCTCTTACCTCACTGGAATAAGTATTCCAGACTGACAACTTTTCTTTCTGCCATTCCAGATGACTGTGTTTCTACTTGTAACAAATACATATACTATGGAACCTACTTGTTAGAATCACATGAAAAGTAAGAGTAAATACGTTTTGAGTGAAAATCATGCAAGTCTCTCTTTGTTTGTGTAGGCTGTCATGACAAAATACCACAATACTGAGTAATTTAAACAACATTTGTTTCTCACAGTATTGGAGCCTGGCAAATCTAAGATCAGGGAGCCAGCTGATTCAGTTCCTGTTGATGGCTCTCTTTCTGGCTTGTAGAGGGCTGCCTTCTTTCTGTGTCCTCACATGCACAAAAGAGTGGATTTGCTAGGGAGCTTGTTGCTTATACAGACTCTAATTCTATCAGATCAATGCCTCACCCTTCTGAACTCATTTAATTCAAATTAATTCCTTATTTAAGATAGTCACAATGAGGGTTACAACTTCAACATGTGAATTTCGGGGAGACATAGTTCAGTTCATATGCTTCTGAGAGAAAAAAAGATTGTGCTGGGGTTTTGGGTTACTGTAGTTATCACAGCCTCCTGTAAGGAGCTTCTGTTTATTTACATTATTTTTCTTAATATTAATCCAGACAGTGAAAGTTTCAGATAGTTGTAATACCAATACGTAAGTTTTTCATAACATGTAGAGTTCCACCATTGCTCTTATTTTGGAAGCATTTCTGAGTTTCAGGCTCTAAAAGTATTTCTCATTTGTTTCTAATATCTTATACAGCATTTCAAAACTTTTTTAAAAGAGGGAAATAGACTAAATATACCTGCATGAGTATAATAATAATAAAGTAGAATGAAACTCATGTGCCTATAGGTAGAGTTGAATTTATTTCTACTCACTTAGGTAGATCCTTATTGGAGGGCCAGATTGATTTTATATTTTTATAACATGTACATCAAGAGCATTATATATAATAAATACATTATTATTTAAAAAACTGTTGATGTGCTGTAGAAAATTGTCTTAATCTATTTCCATCTTTCCTCTTCTAGACTTACATGCACACATGCTCGCAATAATCCAATGGAATAATAATCAAAAGACTGGAGCAAAACATTTTAATCCATGAAGGTGTCCATCTTCTAGGATTAATATTCTGATTTTTTGCATTTCAAAAATGTTATGTTTTTGAAATTACATATTTTTTCTGTTTTTAAGGAAAAATATGAATCTCACAGCAGAGTAAAAGAAAAGATATTGAGTTTACTAAAGTTAAGTAATATATTCTATAGCCAAAATATAAGAAATAAAATATAGAATGATGTTATTATAATGACTTCATTCTCTAGCTAAAATTATATATTATGTTACTACAAATATAAGTTAATTTGTCAATTTGTATTTTGAAGTCAGTAAAAGAAATTATTTTCAGAGTAATTTTAAGAACAAATGTGTGAATACGCTACCTTGTATGTATACAAGTTGATCTATTTTCTGAAATCATCTTTTGCAATATAAACCTTATACAGTACTTTCCAACTTTTCTCTCAAAACAACTCTGAGAAGTCAATTGTTTAAATATGTTAATTACATTCCCAATTTTACCATGACTACTAATGAATTAGATACAATGATATCATTGTTTAGGCAATTGAAAACAAAATGGAAGTTGCTTTTGTATTTAATATGTAACAAAAACTAGAAGCACTTTTTAACTCTGAAAATGAATTATAACAATGACATTTTGGAGATAAAGTGAGTCTTCCATATAGAAAAGAAACAAAAATATACCAAACAAAACCCATCATCATGGTATAGTTTCTGGTGTGTGTGTGTGTGTGTGTGTGTGTGTGTGTGTGTGTGTGTGTGTGTGACAGAAAGAGAGAGAGAGAGAGACAGGAAGAAAATGGGATGTGTGGACATGATGGGCTTCACGTGAGATTATAAAATTGCAAAACTAGCAAAATAACTCAAATACTTTTGACAACATTAAGAGCAAGACATAATTGAGAAAATATGACAATTGGAGGATTAATCATAAGGAGTTAGGAAAAAATCACATTCCTTGCTATGCTTTTGATTTGTTAATTGAGAAACCAACACAGATATGAAAAGGTAAGCCATAGAAAAGTTCTAAAAGTATACTTTAATAGTATTGTGGTAATTATTATTTTAAGAATTTTCAATATTACTATACTTTAAAATAATTGTCTGAGATGAATTCTTATAGTCCAAAACAGAACTTCTAACAAAATTTGCAAACTTGAACATTTATTTTAGATCCCATTGTATTCTATAAATTCTAAACTTTTGTGAACAATGGTGTAGAATGTGGAATAAATATTAGTTATTGCTATTGAAATTTGTGGATTTAAAGGAATACTTTAGTAAAGCCTTAAGCTTATAACTTTTTGCTTATGATTTAAAAGAAATTACTGTGGTGCCTTGTTTTACAGATATAAGGTTATTAAAATTAGTTGGAAATGCTAAATATATCAATCATTTAAAGGTCACATGAAAGTTTGGTATTTTGCTTTCAAAGTAACAAGTTTTCACTGAGCCAGTTTAAGCTTCATTAAGCAAAAGTTTGAGGTAACTTGTTTTCTAGAAATAATAATAGTAACTCATTATAGTCTCAGATGCCACATATGCCACACTCTGCTTCTATTATCTTGGGTTCCTTAAGAACTTTTTCCTCATGCCTTAGATGTCCCTACCCAAAGCAACTGCTTTATATCTTTAAAATTTTTTAAAGGTTCTAGTAGTCTATAAATTAGCAAATTAGAATAAAATTTAACAAAGAGGTGAAGATACTTTAAAAGGCCTATGGTGTTCCATGAAAGAAGAATCTGTGGGCACCTCTTTGTAAACACAGCATGAAATTTGAATCAATATTTTCACTCTTTTCCCAAATAAAGTCTATTTCTCTTAAGTATCAGTAAGCTTGTCTGCTATTAGTAAGCAGTATTTATAGTGTTCCATGACAATGGGGGTGTTGGGAAAGCTTTCAACCTACTGTTTTAGTCCTCCAGTGTTTGGAACATAATGTAGATATAAAATGACAAAGCTAAGACCTTAGATTCATAACCATCAGGTATCATAATATCATAGTGGTGATATTGGAACAAGCATTCAAGTTACCATATTATCAATTCCTGCACTTACAATAAACATCAAAATAGAATAGACAATAAATGGAAAGAAAGAAATGGAGCTGAATGGGATTAGTTCCAGAATTTAGAGATGCTGTGACTTGTATAGCATTGGCTCCAAGTTCTAGCTGTAAGTAACAATGGAGAATTGAAATGTTGTTTATATCATTATACACATGAATGACTACCATTGAATTAATTGATATGTTATTTTATCAAATCCAATTACATGAATATTATCAACTAACTAAAAAAATCTAATTGCTGACTAGAGAATTTATTACTGAGACTCTTCTTGATTTGTTTCAAATTGATATTGCCTGCAGGACTATACCTCATTTATAATTTATGAGGACAAAATCTTTGACCTTGAATCATTTTACCAGAGTGGACATCCCTGACTACCCACCTCAATAATACTTTCAACTACTCTTACTTTTCTTTATTGGACTTAATTGTTGTTGTTGTTGTTGTTGTTGTTGTTAATCCCAGCCCTTTGGACTTAATAGGCTATCTTAAATATTTATTTGCTTGTCTTTCTCATATACAAATATAAGAGTGAAAGCTTTAGGTGAGGAAAGGTTTATCAGAATTGTCCTGTCTCACTAAAGAATAGAAAACAGGAAGTTCTCAAAGAGTACTAGTTAAATAAATGGATAACTTAAGAAATAGTTCCCTTACATTCATATCAGTACTGGGATTTAGCTCAGTTGGTAGAGCACTGCGCTGCAGTCTCTGAGGTCCCGAGTTCAATTCCCAGCATCACAAAAATGGGAGAAGGACCTGGCAATCCACTCCCAAGGCAATCCCGAAACAATCTGCCACTGAAAACCCTATGAGGGTCACTATGATTCGGATACCAACTCGATAGCACCTAACGACAACAACAACATTCATATCAACCAGTTTTGTGTGGTTTATGTTTTCTAACAAAATAGGCTTCTAGATAAAATTTGTTTTGAAATATATTCTCTGTGTCTTAAAATAGCTTAAAAAGACTGATTTATAAAGATATGCAGTGCTTGTTGTTGTCATTAGGTGCCGTCAAGTCAGTGTCTGACTCATAGTGACCCTACGTACCACAGGCGAAACATTATTGTCAGTGCTTCTCTGCTATTGATAGGGTTTTCAATGGCTGATTGAGTCTTTTTGGGAGTGGATTTCTGGGTCCTTCTCCCAAGCCTACAGCACCTGGTGTTCCCAGGTGGTCTCCCATCCAAGTACTAACCAGTCCCTACCCTGCTTAGCTTCCGAGATCTGACAGGATCAGACCACAGCGCTATGACTGTAGGAAAATATTTATTGATTGTATTCTTAATTTTTTCTTTTAGACAGGGTCTGTCTGTGTAGCCCACATTAGTCTTAAGCTTGTCATACTACTCCCTCAGCCTCTGAGTGCTGGGATTACAGGTGTGTGCCACCATGCCTGTCTCAAGTCAACTTTAAAATGAATAGGTTTTATAAACCAAGTTAGGTCGTACCTTTTGTGACTACATTGAGTTCCATAAATACTCACCCACAAACTAATATGCCATTATACATATTTACATTTTTAGCTCTCTGGTTTCTGCCTGAGTCTAGAATCTTAATTCTGGACAATGATAGCTTTGCCATTTGTTAATAAAAATATAAAATATTAGCTCAGTGATGAAGGCACTACATTGAGTTCTGCACACATCAAACAAAATTCATATGCTTAATCACAAAGGGCTTAAATTCTAATAAATGAAAAAGAAATCTGTAAGGGAGGAACTATAATTAGAACAGATTATAAAAAAATATTCTGGTGTGAGACAAAACATTATATTCTAAGTATATACATTGTATATCTCAGGAACTAGCCAACTGAAGTGGAAGAAGGAAGGGCTTGAACACCTGGGAGTTTAAAATGATTGTATAATAAGATATGAATATACAATTAGTAGCCTAAGTGCCCAAGCCCTTTCAAGAGGGTGTTCTAGCCAAGATCATTCATACAGTGGATGTTATGAGTACTTGATGGAACAAATAAATGGAAAATCAGAAAAGATATAAAAAATTTGAACAACACTCTGAATCAAATTTCCCTAATTGAAGTCCATAGAGCCCTCCATCCAACAAAAACAGAGTGCATACCCCTTTTAAGTATACATGGAACATCACCAAAATAGACTTAATGTTGGGCTCTAAAACAAGATCAATAAATTTAAAATGATTTAAATCTTACAGAGTCCTGTTTCCTGAACTAAAATGAATTAAATTAGAAAATAATAGATACCTGGAAAATGTCCAAATATTTTTAAATTAAATAGTGCATTTTAAATAATTCAAGAGTCAAAGAAGAAATCAGAGAGGAATTAGAAGTAATCTGACCAGAATAAAATTCAAAGATTAAGTAAAATTTGTAAGATAGTTTTCAGCAAGATTACAGAAAACAAATTTAAAACAAAAAAATTCAGCCTTTTCTCTAAATTTAAAAGATAACATTCACAATTTTCCCAAAAGGAGAAACATGTATGTATATGTCTAAAAAGAACATGCACAGACTCCACAAAACACTAAAGAAAGAAATCCAAGAAGACTAACATATGAGAGACATAAAATGTATGTGGTTTAGAAGAATTAATGGTAAATTGATATATAAGTTTAATGCAGTTTCTATCAAACTCCCAGCTATATTTTTTGGAGATGTAGACAAAAAATCATTTGTATAAAATGTGCAGTGCTATTATTGCAGTTATTGAAATGGTGGGGCAAATCTGTGCACCCGAGAAGCCTTGGTTTCAAGGATTTTACTGCTGGATCCAAACTTTTGCTCTGCCAAGTTGTGGAATGATGTTATATAATGGAGTTCTACAATGGATTACTTTTCAACAGGGATGTTCGGGATTCTACAGTGGGATGAGAGTACTGGGACAGTGAGAATGATTCCCCAGTTATGAACTGGCTGTTTTGTGGACCTGTACTTAGTAGATTGTTGTTGTTGTTGTTGTTGTTGTTGTTGTTGTTAGATGTCGTCCAGTCAGTATCAGACTCATAGCGACCCTACATACAACAGGGGAATCACTATTGTCAGTGCTTCTCTGCTGTTCACAGGATTTTCAATAGAGGATTGATTTTTGGGAGTAGGTTACTGGGTCCATCTCCCACATAGTAGATTAGGTCTGGGGAATACTGAGGATACTATATCCATCAGCATTCTCATACTCCAAGAGTTTTCTTGGAAACTCTGATTTTTTTTTGCCTTTTGTCACCTTCTCTCCATATCTCCATAGTCCACTATGCAGAAGATAAGACCTTTGGCCAGACCACGTAGCAGAAAGCAAGATCAAATGCCTATTACATTAGGTCTGCATTTTCATTATCACACGGTGTATTATCATAGAGTTTTCCTGTTTTATTATCTTTTTTCCTAAATCTCCAATTTAATAAATTCATTTGAGCCATGCCCTTAATGTATATACCTACTCCTTATGACCCAGCAACTCCTGTCTTTAGAGTTGACCACAGCCAAAGAGAGTAATACCTGGATCACTATGTCTACAGATATACAACCCTAGCATCTGATATCCTTAGATCTTGGAAGCTAGGGAGGGTCAGGCCTGGTTAGTACTTGGACGGGAGACTGCCTGAGAATTGTGGCTGCTATAGGCTTGGGAGAAAGACCAAGCAGCCCACCCTTGAAACAATCAGACATTGAAAACCCTATGAATAGCAGAGAAGTACTGACATAGTGCCAGGCATGGCACACTGTCTAGTAGTGTTTCACTCTGTTGTATATAGGGTCGCTTGACTGCACCTAACAACAACACATCTAAGAAACCATGTCTGACAGGTATTATAAAACTCTTGCCTCCTTAATAAGCAGATAAAGAGAGTTAACGATATTGATAAATATCTCGTCAGTATTTTATAATTTTCAAATTTTTCTCAGATATTTTTCATTTTTTCCTGATTATACATAAATGTAGTGAACAGGTGTGAATTGCTCATGGTAAGATCAGTGGTAGAATTGGTTCTTGATCTCATATCTCAGGCCTAATATCCTTTTCATGAAACCTTACAAAGTAGGGTGTTATTAAATAGTCATAATAGTATATAGTGTTGAAATTGCAATATATTGCAATTTATAAAATTGCAATAAATTGCAATAAATAAATAAAAATTACCTTGGATTTTAAAATGCCTATTATCTTTGTAGATTCTTTCATTGATTTCAGTGTTTTATAGGTAATTACTGCCTGATTTCAAAAAGGGTTTTCTATGATATGATCTTTGTGCCTACTAGAAATGTGTAAGATCTACACTGAATACCTTCCCCTTTTATAATTTTATGTCTTCATTTCTTGCTCCAAAATAGGGTAATTAGAAATATTCATATTATAAGGGAAAGATTACAGAAACATATTATGCCTATAAATGTGTTTTATATTTACATTTGAACATTATTCTACCAGAATATAAGTGATAAATTTGCTTTAGCAAAAATATTAAAGTTACAAAATGGAGAAAGACCACATTAGAAGCTGAGAAATTAATCATTTTTTGTAATATATCCTTTCATAATGTCTCTGAGAAGACATTTGGAAGGACACTCTATTGACATTTTTAAAACAACTGTGGCATTTTGTCACATGAGCCACTGGCTTTACACTGAGATTGAATGAGGAAACCGACATAAGCCATACCTTGTGGGCCTAGCTGTTGTTGTTAGGTGCCCTCGAGTAGCATCTGACTCGTAGCAACCCTATGTACAGCAAAACAAAACACTCCCTGATTCTGTGCCAGGCATGTGAACTTACCTAAGTCCATTCTTGCAGACACTGTGTCAATCCGAGTGCAGGGTTTTCCTTTTTTTCATTGACCCGCCACTCTCCAAACATTATGTCCTTCCCTAGAGATTGGTCCTTCCTGACAACATGTCCAAAATAATAAGATGCAGCCTAGCCATCCTTGCTTCCAAGGAGCACTCTGGTTGCACTTTTTCTAGGACAGATCTGTTGATTCTTTGGAAGTCCACAGTATGTTCACTATTTATCTCCAGCACTGTTATTCTAAAGCATCAATTCTTCTCCTGTCTCCCTTATTCAATGTTCAGCTTTCACAACCATATGATGGGACTGAAAATAACATAGCATGAATCAGGCACACCTTCGTCTTCAGTGTAACATCTTTACTTTTCAAAACTTTCGATCTTTTGCCACAGCTTTACCCACAGCAATGCATCTTTTAATTTCTTGACTGCTGCTTCCACAGGTGTTGATTGTAGGACCAAGTAAAGCAAAATCATGGACAACCTCAATCTTTTCTCCATTTATTATGAGGTTGCATAGTGATCCAGTTGTAAGGTATTTTGTATTGTTGATGTTAAATCACAATCCATACTAAAGGGTGTATTCTTTGATCTTCATCAGTAGAGGTTTCAAATCTTCACTTTCAGCAAGCATGGTTGTCTCATCTCCGTTATGTAGATTATTAATGAGTCTTCCTTCAATCCTGATGCCACATTCTTCTTCATAAATCCAGCTTCTTGGATTATTTGCTTAGCATAGAAATTGAAGAGATATGTGAAAAGATACAGCCCTGATGCACACCTTTCTCAACTTTAAACCAAGCAGTGTTTCCTTGTTCTGTTCAAAGGACAGCCTCCTGGTCCATGTATAGATTCCTCATGAGTACAATTAGGTGCTCTGGTATTCCCATTCTTCACAATGTTATCCATAGTTTCTTAGGATCCACACAGTCAAATGCCTTTGAATAGTCAATAAAACATAGACATCTTTCTGGCAGCAAGTGGTTAACTTCTCAGTCGCTTCCTTTCCTAAATTCTCCATTCTTTCATTGATTTGGCTTCCTCACATTCCATGTCCTCATCTGACTTCATAGATTTCCCACATCCTGGTCTTCCTGTCCTTCTCACTTTTCTCATGCTGGTTTGCCAACTTCTCCTGATGCTCCAGTTATTGGAGCTGAGACTGTTGTGAGTCACTGCTAGTTTGCATTTTAGACTGATTTTAAGAGAGCAATAAATGATGTAAAATTATCTTTCTATGAACTTTCAATGGGTGGGTTTCCAAGTATTCCTTGCTGGACAACACTCTGAAAAGTAAGAGTGAATGGCAAAATCAATGTATTTCTTAAGTAAGTGGTTTACCAAGGCAGTGAACAGTATCACCTTCAAAGGACATCTTCATAATTCTGTTATTTTTTCTTGTTTCAATGATTTTTGAGCATTGTTCTCATATAGTGTGTGGGGCCAGGAAGGCGAAATATCTTGCTGTGAGTAGGGTCGTATTGCACAGTGAAAAAATATTTTTGTGTCTCGTATGGCTTCCTAGTAGCCCTATGTTTTTCAAAAGATTGAAAGAAAAAATCTGTTTAGAGTCCTTTTTCAAATTTATTTTAGCCCAGAAACAATTCCACTTTTAAACTTGTTTTTTTTAATTTCTCATTTTAAAACACATATTATTCTTCACGAATGCAACTACTGTGTAAATCAAAGGAATATTTTATTAAATTTTAATCAGAAGTTTACCAAGAGTTATTATCCTTGCACAAAATCATCTGACTTCACTGGGAGGAAGGCCTACTGAATTTGAATTTCTTACACACTCCACCTTAACAGTTTGCATTTATGGCTGTCAAGACAATGATTTCTGCATGTAGATGTGAGCCTCTGACTTCATTATACGTCATTATGTAGTTAGGCATGAGTTTTCTGGAGTTTTTCCTTTTGGTTTGTTTGTTTGTTTTTTCTTTTGCTAGAGGCCGAACTCATGCCCTTGGGCATGCTTGGCAAGTGCTCTACCCCTAAGCTACATTATCAGTCTGAGCATTTGTATTTTGAAACATTTGTTGTAAGTTACTTTACATTTCTTTTTTATATTACAGGTAGGCCAATATATTCATCTTAATTATTATCTATTAATTCATTTCAGTATAGTGATGGAGCTTTAAATTGATTTGTTTTTCAAAGGGACCATTAAGTCTCATAAAATTAAGACTTACTGTATGAAGAAATCAATCAGACTAATACTAATTAATATATGCAGAAATTGCATATTTAGTTATTTAGTCAAACAAAAAAGTGCTAATTATATAAGCTTGAAGATTTGTTGGGAATAATTGACATACTTATATATATATCAGTTGATATTTCTATTGTGTCTAAATGATGCTATATACAAAGGATAAAACAAAGTCATATAAAAGTTAGTCTTATAATTCAGGTGTCTAATGGGCATATAAGTCATCCTTATCAACTTTCTGCCATGCTGACCAGTCATGTAATGAAAATGGATGGTACCTGAATGAGAAAACAATTATGTATCTATCTGGAGGAGGGTAGTCATACCCACAGGATGAGCAAAATACTTCAAGCAAAACTAACAGAAACATAATGAGCTAAGGAGTGACAGGCACAAACATAAGCAGATCATGTTGACTTGAAGCAAGCAGAGTTTAAACTGCTTCACTGGTTCATTTAAACAGAAGTGTATGTTCAGGATGAAACTAACAGACAGTTTACAGAGAATGATACCCTGCAGGTAATAGCTGCTATCAACACCCAAAGGACAGAATATGTAGACAGTATATTATTTATTTATGCAAATTTTGACATGAATCTGCCTTTTCAAATTCATTTGACCAGAAAACATCAAGGTTAATAGTTCAAACACACAGTACAAAAGATACTGTTATATGCATAAGGTTTAATGAAATGACTAAAGTCATTTTAATAGGCATACTGCCAATATGTCATTTTCACATATACTAGTAATGTGCTGATGATGATTGTTCTTAAGAAAAAGATTGTTCTTAACTCAAAATTAAACCCCCTAGAGCACAATTGTAGTTCTATTGCCCATTCAATTCCAATGACTTTATTGACTACAATGTAGATAAAGGTAAAAAGTGAGGGTTAAGTCAGGTTTGAAACATGATTAGTATAAAATTCATGCTGGAAAGTGATTTACAAATGTTTTATAATAAATAAATCTTATAAGCTGGGTGTAGTTGTACATGCCTGGAATCACAGCACTCAGGAAACTGAGACAGGAGGATCATGAATTTTAGCCCACCCTGGGCTGCAGATTGAGTTCAAGGCCAATATGGGCTACATAGTAAGACCTTGTCTCAAAAATAAGTAAGTAAATAAATAAGAAGAGCAGTGGATAGCCAAAGTTAAGGCAAAGAAATACTCTATAAGTATCCATGTAGCTTTTAAAGAACAATATTCTTAATAGGTAACCAGTGTTTCCTCACATAAAATCAAGCTTTAAGAAAATATTGAATTCAAAGATGAAGAATACAAAAAAAAAAAAAAAACCAGAATGTGCTTCTTTATTGAAAAACTGGTAGTTTTAAATCCTTTACATGAATAAATGGATATGGCATATGTGATTCCACTAAAGAATAAAACAGAAGTTGTAAACTGTAAAGACATAATAGGACATATTTATAGCCTCATAAAACAAACTGGTATTTTAATACTTTAAGCAGACCACTTTGTTGTTTTTGTATATATGTTCTCACTCCAAAATTCTGTTCCTGATTTGAACACATTACACAGGAAATGTAAAAAGCACATGGTAGGTGAAGGATCCAAATGTCATTCTATTTATGATCTCCTTTAGTTGGTGATATTCTGTCAATGCAACCCAGATAATATAGCTTTAAATAATCAGCTTCTCTAGAACCTTTCCAATATATATTCAGACCCTAAAGAATCAATTGTGGTACAAAACAGCAGGTAGAAGTTAAGAGAAGTTACTGTGATAGGATATTAAAAATACAAAAAAAAATCAGATCTCCTTTTTTGAAACTTTTTTTTCTTACAGTTTTCTTTAAAAGCATTAATTAGTTCACTGTTTGTGAGATTCTACAGGGAGGAGGTGTGAATATCCTTTGTGGTGGGAGTATAATGCAACATGCCCTAATACAATTCATGGTAGTGATCGTAAGGAACACTTGTGAAGTGACATATTTTATTTTACTAGTAAAAGAAAGACCAAGAAAACAGAAAACTTAATTTTCAATATAAAAAGAAGGCACTGAATAAAGAAAGTGGAGTTTAAAAATTTCCAAAAAAGCTACTAGGTCTGCTCAAATGATTAATAATTCATCAAATAGTTAGTTACAAATCAAATATAACATCCTACTATAAGTTATATGCTTTACAATCTAGTTATTATTTAGAAAAATATTTCAGTGAGAGAAAATTATTTTCTTTTACTTTTTAAGAAAATTAGCAAGTAGAAAATAATGACTATGATTATTATTAAAACTTCTGTTTACTTTCATTGGATCTGAGATCTTACTGATTTGCCCACATATTTATGGCAGCTTTGGTAAAGTTCCCTCTATTCTGAACTTTGCTCTCTATAGTCCTGTTATAATATAAAGGGAATAAATATATTCTGCTTAAGCATATCACTGGAGCAAAATTATTTCCACGATCAAAAACAAACCCAAACTCATACAATCCACTTAGTCATATAATTTAAGGGTCATAACAAAGTCCTTCATGGCCCTGAATATTTATTTTCCACCTGCTAATTATCTTTTTTTGTGTTTTTCCTTATATCTACTAAGATTTCTGCAAGTAGAGTAATTTCTCTAGGAAGAAGAGCAAAGAAAAGGCTTTTTAAAATAGTACTTATATAGTGTTATGGTATGTAGAAGGTAAATATTACAAATATGCTGTGGTGGGGTGGACCCAACAGGGAGCATGCTCATTGAAAGGATCCCTTCTTAGGTATCCTCATTTCATCAGCATGGATTAATTATGCAATTTGGCTATAGTTGTTCATCAAAGTCTGGCCTAATAATGACCAGATGAAGAAGCCATAAAGTTTAAATGTGTGTTAGAAGCAGCAGCAAAATACCCTAAGTCAGGAGTCCTCAACCCTTGGACCACAAACAAGTACTGATCTGGCCTATTAGGAAATTGGGCCACACAGCAGTTGGTGAGCAGCAGGCAAGGGAGCAAAGTTTCATCTGTATTTACAACAATTCCCATTTCTTGCATTATCTCCTGAGCTCCACCTCCTCTCAGATCAGTGGTCTGTGGAAAATTGTCTTCCATGAAACTCATCCCTGGTGCCAAAAAGGTTAGGCACCACTGCTTTAGAGGATAAGTGAGGAGTGCAGACTATTATCAGGTGGATTTATTATCATAGAGGATCCCAAGGCATCCTAAAGAAATGCAAGAGAGACAGAAAAAACAGTTACAAAGTACTGATACTCAAGCAGAGAAAAGACTGGTTTCACTTGTGTAACTCCTTTCTTTCCTTGCCATGAGTGACATATCTGGAATTACATTCAGTTATGTAGTAAATACACTTATACTCACCACATTTGATTTATAAACCACCTAAGAAACATTGCATTTCTTCATTTTCTAGAAATCAAGCTAATTTAGATTTGAGTCTCTTTCTTAAAAATCTGAGTGTACATTCCTTATTAGTCATTCTTAGGATAGGCCATCCCTAGAATTGTGTTAAAGTTCTAAGGTCTTGTTCAGCACTAGGCCTCAGCCTTTCCTCACTAGCCTTTCATAGCCATTGATTATCAGCCCACTGTTGAGGTGTCCAGTGTTCCATCATCATGCCAATATTGATATCTGTTACTTTGATGTCACTCATGGGGCATCTTTAAACAAAAAGTGAGCCTTGAGCCTTGGAACCAGCCTCTCACATGAATCATATACTCTTGCCCTCAGAGATCTGACTCCCTTCTCTAGACAATGCAAGGAAGGAATGCTAAATTCTTCCCTTCCCATAGGGGTTGATACATACTCCCTTCCCTCTCTCACAGAGTTCCCCTCATTCTTCTTCCTTGTCCTTAAAAATCTTCCTCACAGCCCCCCTTTCCTTTAGAGATAACTAGTATGAACTTAGAATTTTACAAATGATGAGAAGTACTTTGAGTCTAGGTCATGAAAGAGGCAAGGGATTACCAACCTTGTTGACCTGCTTTCAAAAAGAGATCAGGAACAAACTACCAGAAGTACAAGTGTGAATTCATTCTTCAATAAATTATACTACTATAGAGGATTAGTTTCATACATTGATAAAACTAGGAACAATGATCATGAAGAAATTAATTCTAAATACAATTTTTAAAAACGACCTAATGGCTAACTTCTGACAAAGCATTTTGTCTAATTTGTGCATTATGCATATCACCATTTCTGTAATATGGAAACTAAATCATAGTTAAGCCATTATATTTGATATTTTAAATCTAGTAAAAATAATAAAAGTTGGGCCTCATGGTAAGCATCCTTAATTTCAGTAACTCAGGAGGCTGGAGCAGGACAATTGCAAATTCAAGGCCAGGGACAGCCTGTACAACTTAACAAGACACTGTCTCAAAATAAAAAAAAATAATAATTTAATATAAAGGGAGCTAGGGGTGCAGCTTAGTGGTAGAGCACTTGTCTAGCATGCACAAAGTCCTGGGTTCAACTTCCAGTATTGAATATAGTAAAATAAAATTATACAAAATCAAGAATATCAAGAAAATCCAGAATATATATACTCAGCATATAGAGATATTGAATAAAGGCAGGTATATCTTGGCAAAGCTTGCAGCTGTAGCACTGGCTTCAGATCCCTTCACATCTCAGAAGTTAAGCAGGGTCGGCCTGGGTTAGTACTTGGATGGGAGACCACCAGGGAACACCAGATACTGTAGGCTTGGGAGAAAGACCCGGCAACCCACTCCCCAAAATCAATCTCCCATTGAAAACCCTATGAATAGCAGAAGAAGCACTGACAATAGTGTTTTGCCTGTTGTATATAGGGTCACTATATGTTGGACACCAACTCGATGGCACCTAACAACAACAACAATAATCTTGGCGAAAGAATCACAGGTACTTTAAGAAGGAATTCAGTAATGAGACAGCTCTACCAATGCTAGTCACAAGCCATTCACCTTTTCTAGTTTTGTCCATCTGGTGTTTTTGTTTTCTTTTGCTTTGTGTTTATGTTTTCACATGTTTTGTATTCTTGTGTTTCATTTGTTTGTTTGTTTTTGTGAGGTACTAAGGATTGAACCCAGGGCCTTGTGCTTGCATGGTTTGCTAGTGCTGGACCACTGAGCTGCACCCTCAGACCATTTTTTTTTTTTTTTACTTTTTTGAGACAAGGTTTCACTAAATTACCCAGACTACCTCTGCTCTCCAACTTGAGATCCTCCTGCCTCTGCCTCCCGAGTTGCTTGGATTACAGGTATGTGCCACTGTGCCCGGCATGTTTTGTATTCTTGTTAGTAGAAAGCTCTGGGCTCTGGAAAGAAGGAAGACAGCCTCTGGGTAAGTGGTAAAGTTAGACTGAGGAAAATGATC
>VMDO01034580.1:0-16833 GCA_007922755.1 Pedetes capensis
ACAATATTTATACTAAATGTATACATTATAAAATAAGATTAAAATGATTTCTTTTTGAGTAACTATAAGGAAATATACAATTTTAAATTTTATATTTCACATAGAAAAAAATCTAATATTTTTAGCTTAAAATGTGAAAAAGATTGCCATTTCTTGAATTGGAAATCAGAAGTAAGGACAATCACAAGTTAGGGCAATGCGAAATCTTTAGCAAGTCACATATTCATCCCTTGTTGGAGTACATACAATACCAAAGAAATGAAAAGAGCCTGATTTAAAGGAGCTTGCTTTATTGGCTGAGGAAGAAAACACAGAAGGAAGCAAGCAAGGAAGGACTAAGGTAGAAGGGAGGGTGGGAAAAAGGAAGAAAGAAGACAAAATCTGATAGTAAAATCTTATAGCAAAAAAGATGCAAAAGCAAGACAAATGAGTGACAATGTTTTACTGAATAGGGTATTTGAGGGTTGTAGTGAATAGGGAAGGGCTGGGATTTGGCTCAGTGGGTAGAGCGCTGCGCTGCAGTCTCTGAGGTCCTGAGTTCAATTCCCAGCACCGCAAAAACGGGAGAAGGACCTGGCAATCCACTCCCAAGGCAATCCCGAAATAACCATTGAAAATCCTATGAGGGTCGCTATGAGTCGGATACCTACTCCACGGCACCTAACAACAACAACAACAAGTGAATAGGGAAACTAGAGAAAAGGTTTTATTGGTAGAAGGCAAAACAAAGTTATTGCTGTAGGTAGGGATGGCCTTGACCTTTAATGGAAAGGGAGGAGGTCAGCAAACTGGAATGTAGGAGTCAGAGGAGATGGAAAGACATTAATTCCGGAGATAGGCACTGCTGGGTCATATATTCCTTCCTGTCACACTGAAATCCTGAATTCTCTTCAAAATCAGATGAGATGTTAATGAAAGTTGGTAATCAAGAGGAAATAGGCAATCTGATTTACATTTTTAAATAATCACTGGCTACAATGGGAAGAAACAACTACAGCCAGAATGAGCAGGGGACAACTTAGAAGGCTACTGAACTAAGTCAGTTGAGAGAAGGTGATGGTTTGCCTCAAACACAGTATGAGTGCTCTCATATGCCTCTGAGAAAAAATAGAATTTGATGATACAGTCATTATTGAACTAGAAGTGATGAAAAAGTTCAATAAATTTTAGAGAAAAGTAGAAAAAAATAGAAAAATTGTTCAAAAGCTTTGGGAATGACTCAGAGATAAAATGATAGTGCAAGAGAAATGTTGAAGAAGAAACAAAAAGCTTATATTCCTTTCTCATTTGTTAGACTTAATGGATGTTGTTGTTAGGTGCCATGCAGTCGGTTTCTGACTCATAGTGACCCTATGTAAAACAGGCAAAACATAATGTGCTTATCTGCTAATCACAGGATTTTCAACAGCTAATTGTATTTTGGGCTGGGATTTAGCTCAGCTGGTAGAGCACTGCGCTGCATTCTCTGAGGTCTCGAGTTCAATTTCCAGCACCGCAAAAATGGGAGAAGGACCTGGCAATCCATTCCCAAGGCAATCCCGATATAGTTGCCATTGAAAACCCTGTGAGGGTCACTATGAGTCTGATACAGACTCCATGGCACCTAACAACAACAACAACAACAACAAAAATAGTGTTTTTGGAGTGGGTTGCTGGGTCCTTCTCCCAACGTAATGGATTTCATGTGAGAAAATATATTATGCACATTAAGATATTTATTTTTTCTCATATGTGTTTGTAACTAATTTTCCCCAAATAAAGGTAGAAAGTAAGATTTCCCATTTAAAAA
This sequence comes from Pedetes capensis, assembly GCA_007922755.1. Lineage (NCBI taxonomy): Eukaryota > Metazoa > Chordata > Mammalia > Rodentia > Pedetidae > Pedetes > Pedetes capensis. Next base: position 1,790 of record VMDO01034580.1, read on the forward strand.
AATTGCTTAGTTTAAAAAAAACACTTTGAAAATTAGACCACATATTTTAATGAAATTTCTAAAAAGCAAATTTTCAGTTTATGTCACAGATTAGTGACGATTTATTCATGCTTACATGCATGTATCCAAATTGAGCAAATGTTAGTAGAGAAGCAACTTTGTGCCACTTCTTATAAACTCTACATAGTATATGCTATGTCAAGACAATAAGAAAGAATATCTTTTTAAAAAGGAATTTAACATGTCCTGTTGGGTATGTTGTGAAGTGCCCTCAAAATCAGGTCCTCTTTCTCATAGCAACCCTAAGTACAACAGATGAAATACTACCCAGCCCTGCAAAACCAGGTTATATTGTCAGTGCTTCTCTGCCATGCATAGGGTTTTGAATGGCTGACTGTTTATTTGGGAATGGACTACCAGGTCCTTCTCCCAAGCCTTTAGCACCCCGTATTCCTAGGTGGTCTCCCATCCAAGTACTAAACAGGCCCGACCCTGCTTAGCTTCTGAGATCTGATGAGATTGGGCACCAAAGGGATATGGACTGGAGTTTAGCTCAGCTGGTAGAATGCTGCCCTGCATTTTCTAAGAACCTGGTTTCTATTCCCCACCACAGCAAAAATGGGAGAAGTATGTGGTAGTCCACTCCAGAAACAATCAGCCCTTGAGAACCCTGAGGTTTGCTATGAGTCCAACCATACTCAGTGGCATCTAACAACAACAATAGTGCTGGCTGTATCTGATAATATATGTTCCTGATCTCAGATAAACATAATTCAATTTAAATTTATTTTAAGGCATTTATCTACATTTATCTACATGCCATAACCTGACACTTGTTTCTGAATCTATCAGTGTAAATTTAATTTGGTCTATGTGGGTCTGTGTTTGGCATCCATAAGAGTAGCTGTTATCACATTATGGGTAAGACTATCCAATTGGCAAAGTGCCACTTTATAATAAGGTATTAAGTTTGGAAAAAATGTTTATATAATTCTTACTAGTTAATGTATATAGATACAGGTCTATAGTGGTTAAAACTAAATATTAGAAAGCTTCTCTTCCAGAGCAAATATTGCATGTTGCACATTTTCATCCCAATGTTTTATTTTACCTTTATGCAAAGTCTTAATTAAATTTTTACCTTAAGGCACTGATCATTTTGCCAAAAATTATCAGTAGAGTTTTTGTCTGTTTCTATTGTATTTGTATATAAAAGTATAACCAATGGTGTTATAATTAAAAGTACATAAATTAATGTTTTAAACTGACAATAATAGCAATGATCTTTTCAACTATTAATTGGATAAAATTGATATTATCTTAAATCTACTAATTTTAAATCTTTATCCAAAAGATATTATTTTCAAGATTTTCTGGTTTTTAGACTTTAGAAATTAATTACATCTTTGAACCACTTAGTGGATGGATTAAGAAAAGAATCACTTCAGATTTCTTAGGCAAATAATTCATTATTTTCTAAAATTTGCACTTCATGGAGCATTAAAAGGACTTTCACAGCTCATAGTCATAGATTTATGCATGAGTAGAAGTGTTCTTTAAAATAGGTAAAATATGTAGCTGTTAGACTATAGCCTAATGAATATTCATTAAGGCAATAGATGTTTTGAGAACCTACAGCATACTGATTGTCCTCTTTTTGTCACAGTCTTACTTTAGTTCTTGTGACAGCAAAACCCCATTGTTTTTCTCCTACTACTCTGAAAATTCCTTTTCCGAATTTTATGCTACAATTCTTCTTCTGTTCAACATGGGATTTCTTTTCTCCTGCTCTATACTGTAATACTTGATGACTTTGATTATCTCTTGGATTTAGTTTTCATTTATATAGTGATAAGTCCCAAAATGATATTTTCTGTACACATTTAGCTATAGCATGCTAGACCCTCAGTTTGTGGTGCCACCAGCTTCTTGATTTCTCATTGCCATAGTCTAGGAGTCATATTTAAGTGAAAGATTTTATAACCAAACCAACAGAATTTAAAGGCAACCCTCCAACATGACTATTAGTTACTATCTCTATACTTTACTTATCTATGATGTTGGAGGATGTTGGAGTCCCCGACTCATATGGCCATTGTAAGGACAAAATCTGCACAAATTAAATGACTGGTATCTGGCAGATGCTATATGAATGCTAGTTGTTCTTTTTCTTACTCTTTATCTTCCATGACTCCAATCTATTATATCCAATCACTAAATTCTTCCAATTCTAACTCCAAAATATTTTTTTATTCTATTCTCTTTGTTTTCACCAACATGGCTAAATACACTAGTCATATATTTGCATATTTATTCACATCACTTCTCTGCTAATATTGCCTTGTTCCTTACTAATATTCTAAGGGAAAAAAGGACAAAATATTTAATAATATTAAAACTTAGTGAGTCAACCTAGCCTTAAACTATCTTTCTTTCCAGAACAGAATATGATCACCTAGAGATCTCTAAGCTTTTTACTCTACACGTATCCCACCTGATCTCAGATGCTAGCAGAGTTGGCTTGATTAGTCCTTGGATGGGAGACTGCCTGGGAATACCAGGTGCTTTAGGCTCTGGAGAAGGACCTGACAACCCACTACAGAAAAAATCTTCCATTGAAAACTCTATGAATAGCAGAAAAGCACTAACAATAGGACCAGGCATGGGACAGTGTCAGGGAGTGTTTCCTTCTCTTGTACATGGGGTCACTACGTGTTGGACCTAACTCAATGGCACCTAACAACAGCAAGGGAGCTAAGGACCTCTCCTGTCTGATGAAGTTCTGTTTACTCTTCAGCTTTCAGTTTACATGTGTTTTTTTTTCTAGTGTATTTTCCTAAACACTCACCTCTCTCACCTGACTAACCTACTCCTTCTACTCACTTAAATACTACACTTGCCCTTCAAAGATGTTCCTATTATTCTAATTGAGTGCCGTCATTATAGCTTTGTTCACTTGTGTCTCAGAGGTAAGGACAATGAGAGAGGGAAGATCATGGCATCTGAATACATTATCCTCAGCCTCCAACACATTGAGTAGCCCTAGTAGATATTCAATAAGAATCTGTCAAATTAAGGAATAGATATTCAACACTGCATCCTTCTTTTGTAGAGATTATCACTTAAGAAGAAAGAAGACTGAGTGAAAGCAAGTGGTAAGGATTATAAAGGAAGTATACAAAGTATCTTGTTGCTTACTGGGGGAGAGGCCCTTGCTTCACCTGAGTTGATTCAGTCTAAGACTAAACATCATAACTCCCTGAGACAGAAGAAATTTTAGTCTATGTAGAACGAGAATGCAGGCACATAGGTCATGACATGATGTAAATTCACACAGAGGTGCTTTTCCTTATGATCCATGTGTACTAAACCCAGGGAGCTGTCCAAAAACAGTCTCTTGTAATCAAGATTGGGGAACCCTTCTGACTTCTCTGAGATGGTGAGAACTTAGTTCATATAATGCTAGGTTGAGGACTCAAGATCTAATGATTCAGTTTTTATTAAAAATAATAATAATAATAAGGAGATGTATGGACTTTGTAAATTTGTAGATTAAAAGTTTATACATATGTACAAACACATATACCATACACTTACATATACACAATGAAAGTTCTGAAAAACACAAAATTATAATGAATGAATGAATGAGTCTGTATATATTTCTATTCTTACTTTACAGATTTTTTTTTTTTTTTTTGGTACTGGGGGTTGAACCCAGGGCCTTGTGCTTGCATGCTCTGCAAGTACTAGACCACTGAGCTGCACCATCAGCCCAATTTTTTACTTTTTGAGACAAGTTCTTGCTAACTTAAGCAGACTGCCTCTGGTCTCGAACTTGTGATCCTCCTACCTCCGCTTCCCTAGCCACTGGGATTACAGGCATGTGCTACTGCGCCTGGCTTTTTACTTTACAGATTGTTATTTTATATATTTGTCCATGTTTGAAATATCAGTGTGCCTTAACTTTTGCCATTACTTGTGCAATCAATACTTTAAAAAGATAACCAAATATTAATTTAAAATATGTATTTAATTTAGCACACAGTTTGCTGAATATGCTTGGCTTTAGTTTCAAAAATGTGTCTTTAGTGAAGAAATTGTCATTCTTATTCATGTCTTGAAGAAGGATGATATGGAAGGAGAACATGATGCTAGCATTATAGTGAGATAATATTTGTATCATTTTAATTACTAATATTAAATACTTTCTATGGTGGTACATATGTGGGATTTCTCTGCTTCAAGCTATCTCACTTAGCTATGCAAAGAGGTGAAAGTTCCAGGGATTTGTTTGGCAACATATTTCTGAAAGGCCTTTTTAGTGCAGCTGCCTTTCATTTGTTTCATCAAGAGACGAAGCAAAGCTAAAGTAGTTCTTCATGATGAACTGGCAGGGAAGTGCCAAGATAGTTTTATTGCTTAGCAACTTGGCAATAGGAAATGTTAAAATATTACAATCTCTCATCTCTGTGAACTGAGACAGGCTTTCAACGGCTGGCTCTCCAGATTGGATGTGATTAAGATGCAGCCACATGGCACTGGTCTATATTTCAAGCTGATAGGAGAAAGATAGAAAAATTGGACACTTTTAAATGTATTAATAGTAATTTCTCAGGAAACATTTGCTGCTTTGAGCCAAATGCTAATCTAAGGAATTAAGTTGTCTCCGTTTTGATGTGGATAAGCATGGTAACCTGCACGTATCCTTGGGATTTCCTTTGCATTTGGGGAGGAGGACTGCATCTATTGAGAAGTTGTACGCCAAGGCAAATCCTGGGATAAACAACTTTATAGGAGGGAAACTGACAGTTTACCATACATTTCCAGCGTCTCAAAGGATGTTGTGGTATGCTTTCTTCTCATGCAAATTATGGAAGGGGTGGAAGTGAGAGAGTGATGACACCCGCTAAATGGCAACACAATGCAGACAATTATTGCTGATGCCTTCTCACACATTTCTGCCAGCACACAGGCTGCTGCAAACCTCCTGCCGTTTAAACACTTGGGCTCCTCTTAGCTAATGGTGCTAATTTTGCTCATGGTGTAGTGGATTTCTACTATGAAACCTCACCTGAAAAGGAATATATATTCATTCGCAAATATAATTTTTGTTGGTTTTAACGTAAAGATCACTTTGAAAAGTCTATTGAATCATTGGGATTAAGCTAATAAATTTCAGGTCATTAACCCACCCAGATTATTACTGTTGTATTTTAATGGAAGGAAATAATGCTTAGGGAAAAATTAGATGATGGTATGCCAAGTTTCACCAATATCACAAATTATTAAAAGAAAATAAAAGAACATCTGGTTATTTGACTTTATTTTCCTATATATTTCAGTTTATGACTAATACAAAGAAGATCAACAGTTGTCAATTGACAGGATTTTTACTCATATGTAACATTTCTATGCATATAGATGCCTTCTACATATTTATGAATAATTAAGATTAATAATATTAGATTTGTCATGTCAAATAGTGGAGAGGAATAAAATTAACAGAGAAACAAAATATTAAATTGAAGCTATGATGAAAAACCTGTTTGAAGCCTGGTCTGGTGACACATGCTTGTAATCCCAGTGATAGTGCGGTGGGGCAGGGAGGAAGGCAGGAGGGTAGTGAATTTGAGACCAGAAGCAGCCTGCATAACTTAACAAGACACTGTCTCAAAACATGAAATAAAAAAATTGGCCGGGGTGTTCACCTCACTTGTAGAGCACTTGCTAAGTATGTGCAAGCCCTTGGGTTCAACACCCATGCAAAATTAAAAAAATAAAATAAAAACTTATTTGATTTTATTTCTATTCAAACATGGTATTGATGTGTCTAAAATCAAACTTAGTTTTCAAAAGATTCCCATGAAATTCAATTACAATTATGTGAAAGATCAATGTTTGCTTACTATAAAAGGAAAACATTTATTTTTATTTAAAAAAAATACCAGTAGTCCCCAAACTTTACTTCACCAGAGACCAATTTCCTGGAAGACAGTTTATCCATGGACTGACACAGAGGTGCAAGGGTGGGGAGGAGTTTTCAGATGATTCAAGTACATTATATTTATAGTGAACATACAGATGGAGTTTTGCCTGCTTCCCCAGCACGCTCACCAAAGCCAGTCCTTGGTCCCCAGAGTTGGGGACTTTTGTTTTAAAACATCAATACTATAGACCCTTTGCAAGTAATTTTTAAAGAAGAAAAATCAACAAAAATTCTATCATTGAAACAAACATTTAAATATATCTACTTATTTGTTCAGAATTAGTTTGTGTGTTTAATCTCCTTATATTTTATTATAAAATTAAATAAAATCAGCCTTCCATGTTTTTCATCATTTTTGAGGATTTTCACATTGCAGACAAGTTTAATAGAACATTTTATAAATGAGAAACCTTTGAACTGAAATTTTTACAATTTCTGAGGCAAGCTAAACCACTAAATTATATTGTTTGAACCATACATGGAAACAATTAAAGACCATGAGTACCATTTTTACCTATAGAAGACAGAGAAAGTTAAACTGAAATTAAATAGCAAATAAAAGTTACTACAAAATGAACTGTAAAAGCAAGCTTTTAAAATGTAAAATATCTTAACTCTGCAGAAGAAATTTCATTTTCATATAAATAAATTTTCCACCAATGTATACCATTTGTTGGGCTGGGATTTAGCTCACTTGGTAGAGCGCTGCTCTTCAGTCTCTGAGGCCCCAGGTTCAATTCCCAGCACCACAAAAATGGGAGAAGGACTTGGCAATCCACTCCCAGGGCAATCCTGAAACAATCAGCCATTGAAAACCGTATGAGGATCTCTATGAGTCGGACACAACTCAGCAGCACCCAACAGCAACAACATGCCATTTGTTAATTTAAGAATGTAGCAATACATTATAGCTGTATAACCACATTCATTTTATTTGTTTAATCAAATTGCCGGTATCATTTAAAATGATCATTTCATATGATGTATAGTAGTGTATACAGAGAAGTAAATGAGGTTATCTAAAGAAAGTACAGACCCTTTTGTTGTCTACCCTTAAAGATAGTTCATTGCTGGTCTATCAGGCCTAGTTTTGTTTAAGCAATTATCAGGCTGCTATATTTATAGCACCCATATGCCTGCTTTGCCAGTGGGGTCTCAATAAAGTATGAAAATAACATAATTGTGCAAGAATAGACTACTTTAAAAATAGGTAATTCCAATAACAATTGAAGGAGAATAGTTAGATCAAGATTTAAATTATGCCAATTGCTGCAGGGAAATCAATGGGTTGGGTTGAGAAGAGCACACTTCTATGAGTGAACATGGTTATTCTCCACAATTATAACCAGAAATGTTAAAAGAGGACTTACAATAAAGTAGAACAGTGAGTGAATTCAGTTGTCAGTAATCACTGAGAAGTACACAGTAGTATATTTAGCAAATGTCCTAAAGCAGCATTCAGAGAGAGAACATTAATCCCAAGACACTGAAAATCTTGCATCAAGCTTCAGAATTATATCAATATTTTGCATATTACAGCTATAACAGAACGCTGAAAGCATGTTTCTGTTTACTCTGCATGCATAGTAATAGACTATGTACAATTTATTACTAAAATTGGAATGTCACTTAATGTACAAAATATGAAAAAGAATAAAATTCAAAAGATGGGTTTGCTGTCGAAAGTGTTTCTTAGAAAAGTTAAAACGTTCTGAATTTGAGAAGTTCTTACATATGGAAACTGTGCTTTGCAAATTATACTGGGAGGACAGGAAAGAGTTTCTTACAGTGACATTCACACTGAAAACTAACAAATACTTAGATTTTACAATAATTCAAGAATTTGCTATTTTGTTCTTTTGTGGTGTCAGCCCATTTTTGGTGATGTACTACTGTTCCTTTTGCATTGTTGTTGTTGTTAGGTGCCGTCGAATCAGTATCCAACTCATACCGACCCTCATAGGGTTTTCAATGGCTGAGTGTTTCGGAATTGCCTTGGAAGTGGATTGCCAGGTCCTTCTCCCATTTCTTGTGGTGCTGGGAATTGAACTCAGGACCTCAGAGACTGCAGCGCAGCGCTCTACCAACAGAGCTAAATCCCAGCCCCCCTTTTACATTACTCTTCATAAAATTCCAGAATTATTTATTTTTGTGTGGATAACAGTTTCAGGTCCTACATCACAATAGCATATCTTCTTTCATTTTAAAAATACTTTTCTAATGATGTTATTAGCAGTTTTCTTCCAACTTCATACATACCTTACATAGGTACATACCCAGGATTGAAAACCACATATAATTGTTTAATATGACAACACAAAGGTGGAAAAATTCTTTTGTACATATGTGTAAAGCAGAAGTCACATAGTGAGTAAGCATATCTACCTTTATATATGGTTGATTATTACCTTCACTTGTTTGTTAGTTTCCCATACTGTGGGTGCTTGCATGTTGCTGTGATGACAAAAGCTATGCCGCCAGCATTGCAGATAACAGCAGGGTCACCCCTAGGAGACAGATTTCACTTGAGTGTCCAGAATAAAGCAAACTAGGGAGAAGGACATGACAACTCACTCCTGAAAGAGCCTTTGAAAACCCTCTGAATAGCAGAGAAACACTGTCAGATATAGTGCCAGAAAATGAGTCCCCCAGGTTGGAAGGCACACAAAAGACAACTGATGAAGAGATGCCTCCTCAAAGTAGAGTTGATCTTAATGACAGGAATGGAGTAAAGCCCTTAGGACCTCCATATGCTGATGTGTCATGATTCAAAACGAGAAGGAATAACTGTAAATATCCAGTAATAATTAGATTGTGGAATGTACATAGTATGAATCTAGGAAAATTATGTATTGTCAATAGGGAAATGGAGTGCATAAACATCAACATTCTAAGGATCATTGAGCTAAAACGTATGGATATGGGCCATTATGAATGAGATAGTCATGTGGTCTACTATGCCAGGAATGACAACTTAAATAGAAATGGGGTTGCATTTGTCATCAAAAAAGACTTTCAAAATGTGTCCTGAGTTAATGCTAACAGTTATAGAATAATATCCATATGCCTACTAGAAAGGCCAGTTAATATGACTATTATTCAAATTTATGTACCCACCACTAAGGGCACAAGTGAAAAATCAGAAGATTTTTACAAGCTACTGCAGTCTGAAGCTGATCAAATGTACAATCAGCATGCACTGATGATTACTGGTGACTTGAAGGAAAAACTTGGAAAAAAAGAAGGCTCATTACTTGGAAGATCTGGCTTTGGTGACAGAAATGATGCTGGAGATTGCATGATAGAAATTTGTCAGACCAATGACCTTCTTATTTCAATTACATTTTTTCACCAACATAAACAGTGACTGACTATACATGTGGAGTTCACCAGATGGAACATACAGAAACCAAACTAACTACATTTGTGGAAAGAGACTATGGGAAAGCTCAATGTCAAATGTCAAAACAAGACCAGATGCTGATTGTGGATCAGACCATCAACTGATCATATGCAGGTTCAAACTGAAACTGAAGAAAATTTAACTGTAGTAGGATCAAGGTATGACCTTACGTGTATCCCACTAAGTTCAGAGATCACCTCAAGAACAGATTGGTGGCATTAGACACTAATGATGGGAGACCAGGTGAATTATGGCATGACATCAAAGAAATCATTCATGAGGAAAGCAAAGGGGATTAAAAAGACAGGAAAAGAGTGAATTGCATGTTACAAAAGAGACACTGAAACTTTCCTTTGAACATTGAGCAGCTAAGGAGATAGGAAGACATGATGAAGTTAAAGAACTAACCAGAAGATTTCAACAGGCCAATAGAGAAGACAAAATCAGATATTATAATGACATGTTCAATGAACTAGAGATAGAAAACCAAGGGGGAAGAACACACTCTGTTTTATTCAAACTTAATGAATTGAAGAAAAATTCAGGCCTTACGTGCCAACAATGAAGCCTTTTACAGAGGAAATATTAACAATGCAGGAAATATCAAAAGAAAATGAAAAGAATACACAGAGTCGTTATACCCTCCAAAATTTGTGGATGACCAACCATTTCAAGAGGATGCATATGATCAGGAACAATTGGTACTAGATGAAAAAGTGAAAGCTGCCTTTAGGAACTGGGGAAACATAAAGCTCCATGAATTGATGGAACATCAATGGAGATGTTTCAACAAACAGATGTAGCCCTGCAGGTGCACAATTGTTCCTGCCAAGAGATTTGGAAATAGCTACCTCGCCAACTGACTGGAAGAAATCCATATTTGTGTCTATTCCCAAGAAAGGAGATCCAACCAAATGCAGAAATTATTGAAAATATATCATTAATATATCACACATTTAAAGTTTTGGTAAAGCTCATTCAAAAGCAACTGCAATAACATATTAACAGGTAACTGCTGGGAAATCAAGCCAGACTCAGAAAAGGGTGTAGAACCAGGCACATCATTGCTGATATCAGATGGATATTAGCGGAAAGCAGAGAAAACCAGAAAGATATCTATGTTTTATTGACTATACCAAGGCATTTGACTGCATTGATCACAACATTATGCTTAACATTGCAAAGAAAGAGAGTACAAGAGCACTGAATTGTACACGTGAGGTGTCTTTACAGAAATTAGAAGGCAGTTCTTTAGGCAGAACAAGGAAACAGTGCCTGGTTTAAAGTAAAGAAGGGTTTGCTTTAGGGCAGTAACCTTTCACCATACCTCTTCAATGTCTATGCTGAGCAAATAATGAGAGAAACTGGATTTTATGAAGAAGAAAGTGGTGTTAAGATTGGAGGAAGACTCATTAATAACCTGCATTATGCAGATGACACAACTCTGTTTGCTGAAAGTAAAGAGGATTTGAAGCATTTAGTGATGAAGATCAAAGAACACAGCCTTCAGTGAGGATTGCACCTCAATGTCAACAAAACAAATATCCTTGCAACTGGGTGGGTAAACAACTTCATGATAAATGGAGAAAAATTTGAGGTTGTTCAAGATTTTGCTTTACTTAGTTCTGCAACCAATGCCTGTGGAAATAGCAGTCAAGAAATCAAAAGACACATTGCACTGGGAAAATGTGTTGTAAAAGATATCTTTAAAGCATTGAAAAATAAAGATGTCACACTGAAGATGCAGGCATGAGTGACTCATGCTATAGTATTTTCAATTCCATCATGAGGTTGTGAAAGCTGGCTGTTGAATAAAAGAAACAGGAGAATAGATGCTTTTGTATTATGATTCATAAGACAAATATTGAAGATACCATGGACTTCCAGATAACCAACAGAACCATCCTAGAAGAAGAGCAACTAGAGTGCTCCTTGGAAGCAAGAATGGCTGCACTGTATTGTGCGTAATTTGAACATGTTTTCAGGGGGGACCAATCACTGGAGAAGAATTTCATGTTTAGTTTAGTGACAGATCAACGAAAAAAGGAAAGACTCTCAAATAGATGGATTGACACCGTAGCTGCAACAGTAGCCTTAAACATTAATAAGATCTTGTGCCTGGCCCAGTGTTGGGAAGTGTTTCCTTCTGTTGTAAATACAGTCACTATGTGTCTGACCTTGCTAGATGGCACCTAACAAAAACAACATGCATACATAATTAGGGATTGTTATAAGATTGAGTACAAATGTGTAAACCTAAGTACATCTTTATGATGATATTTTTGGTTCCAAATACAGGCTTTACAAAGACACTTTGTAGATATAATCATTGTGTCATGACATGATTTGTCTTTAATATTGTACCCTGGGCCATGTTGGAACGAGCTGTTTTATATGGTGACACAACAGAGCTAGCCTGGGCTCTGCTCCTGTCATTTTAAGAGGTTCTGTTGAGTACAAATAAGATTTGTGGTTCCCTCAAATGAGTTAATTCTTTGGGGTAACTACTCTACCCAGGAAGGTCTTTCTCCAGATGCCATGTTCACTTTCCTGATGTGTTTGCTTACATCATACCTTCTCCTTGAGCTTGCATCCTCTTGCTCTCCTGCTACCACATCTGCCCTTCCAGATGCCTTTTACTTTTCCTGTTTTTTCCTCATTTACCTCTTTTGAATATACAATGCAATGTACAGAAGTATTATATGTGCAAGTTACTTGTTGCTTCCTCTTTAAGGAAAAGAGTTTTCTGTTTAAATCATCCATCTATTTTGAAGTGTTTGGGAAAAACCTGAATCACAGTACACGCTCATTAGTATATCTCAAATAAATTAATAAATATGTTAAAATTGTATATACTGAAAATATTGAAAATTTCCTATGTGTGTGATGGAAAATTTCATCATCTGCTTAGATTTTAAATGGATTTGTATTCATTTTGACAAGTAATTTTACCTTACATAATTTTGTCTTAAAGTTTTAGGGAAAATACACCTTGGAAAATGGATTTAGTGATTTTTACTCACCAATACCATAATATTTAAAACTGAAATAAAAATATTCTAGGAAGTTTTTGTTCTTTTGGTTTTTATTTGATTTTTATTTGATTTCTTCTCTCTGTGTTTAGCCCATTTAATGTGAATAACTGCTCTCACTTAAACAATTCCACAACATCCACTTAGTGTCTCTGAGTTGCCCTCCTATTCTTTGTAAAAATAAAAGCTCATTTAAAGACACAACTTTCTTTTATGGAGCAATTTGTTTGCTCTTTTATGGGTTCACTCTCTTTGCCATTTGCTTTCCTCAATTGAGCAATTTATAACAGATTTCTAAGCTCTACTGTCCATTACCAGCAGCAGGTTTTAAAAATTCCATCATCATCATAACCTTAATGAGTAAATGGCTAAAACCTCAGCAGCTTGGTTGAGGCCGAGGGCAGGGTTTGACTCTGACAGACAGCTTGCTGTTGCTGTAATTAATAAGGAAATGTTACTTCTCTGGCTTTTTATATGGAGATAGGCAAAGTGACAAGGATTATGGGTAGAAATAAATTTAAATTGTGGCTTTATAAAGCATCCATTGCTTTAGGAGTTCCATACATACAAGGTTACTGTAAGATGACAGTTTCCCAAAAAAGTATTTATCAGAATTTTTAAAGCTGTCGGCTGAAGAAATAGATTGTACGAATAAGAATGAAGAGGAAGAAAAGATGCTCTTTTATCCAGTCTCTCCCTTTCCTGCTGCTTATTTTCTTTCTATCCAGCTGCTTATAAAAAGATCAAAGATATATCTAACTTGTACACCAGTGTGGATCTATTTTAGTCAATGTCATAGCCTACTCACTTTCCAACAGTGACAAATGTTCCCATCACCCCCTACACTTCTCAGATTTTCTGATAGAAACCCCAATTACACCCTACTCTGATCCTAGAAAATACTTTGTTACAAAAAGGAATGGTGGTGGATTTCTCTGAATGAATCTTGCCCAGTGAAGTTGATGCTATTGTTGTTGGGTGCCATCAAGTTACATCTGACTCATAGTGATCCTATCTACAACAGAAGGAAATGCTCCCCAATGCTGTGCCACACCCGGCACTATCCTCAGTGCTTCTCTGCTATTCATCGGATTTTCCTTATGATTGTTTGGGGAGTGGGCTGCCGCATCCTTCTCCCAGGTATTCTCAGGGGTTCCCCTATCCAAGGGCAGTTTCTCATCTAAGTATTAACCAGACCCAACTCTGCTTACCTCCGGAGATTTGAGGAGATTCCATGCCAGAGTGCTAAGGCTGTTGTGTTGCTAAATACCTCATAGGGTTTTCAATGGCTCATTATTTTTCAGGATTGCTTGGGGAGTAGATTGCCATGACAGGAACTAGATGCTATTGATCATTAGTAATGTTTACAGAAAGTTAGCATTCCACAATTCAAGTGTGATTCTCACTATTTTTTAGCATTGCTTCCCTTCCAAAGTAGCACATCTGGATACTCATTTTCTCTGTGTAGTAGATGTGATGGGTAGAGTCCTTCATCTTTCCACTCAGGGAATCTGACAGTGCAGTACAAGGTCAAGTAGGTCATGTCATCGTGGTGAAGTGGTGGAAAATATGTCTGTGCTGTCACAATGAAAGAGCGGAGAGTGAGAGAACCTGAAATTAAGGGTCTTGAATAGTATCAACTCTGTAATTTTACTCATATTTGCTTCTTTACTATTTCTTGATTTTCCCTATGCAAACTGTCATCTTTACATGGCTTTTCAACAAGACTTTTTCATCTTCAACTATTATGTCATTTCAGATTCATATGAAAACCTTACCTGTGTATAAGAATAGCCAAAAATTAATTGAACTCTTTAACTAGATTTTGTTATGAATTAAAATAACCTGATTTATTAAGTCAGGGCCAAAATGCAGTATTTAAGTCACTTATATCACTATTTAACACAGGTATAAGTTTAGTTAGGTCCTCTCAAGCCAATTAGGTCCGCTCAAGCCAGTATTCAACTTATAGAAACCCTATATACAACAGGCAAAACAGTAAATCCTATATACAACAGGCAAAACAGTATTGTCAGTGCTTCTTTGCTATTCATAGGGCTTTCAATGGCAGATTGACTCTTGGGAGTGAGTTGCCAAGTCCTTCTCCCAAGCCTATAGCACCTAGTGTTCCCAGGAGGTCTCCCATCCAAGTACTAACCAGGCCCAATACTGCTTAGTTTCTGAGATCTGATGGGATCAGACACCACATTGGTATGGCTGCAGTCATACAATTAGTTAGTATATGTATATTTAGTTATGTGTAAGCTTACAGAATACAAACAATTAACAATTTTACTTACCTCAATAAAATATCTTCTTATAATGGATGATTTACAAAATAAACATAAACACAGGAATTGCCCTTGTTCTGACAATGAGATTTTACATTATTTATTTATAAGCTACAGACAGAACACTCTCTATGTCATTAAAAACTATATTAAAACTGGTAACTATATTCCTTAATTTGAACAGAATTTTAAATAAGAGCACAATTTTATCACCTTTGCCTTGTAGGCTTTACTTCCTTCTAACTAGTTTCTAATGTGTCTGAATTGCTGCACTGTCCTGCATATTTATGAATTAGATTTAAGGCAAAATGTGAGCCACAACTTGAAAT
>VMDO01034581.1:0-16845 GCA_007922755.1 Pedetes capensis
TGGGCATTCTCTAGCTGCAGAGGTTAGTCCCCTGAGACAGTCAGCGAGTACACAGTGACCTCAGTCCTACACCTACAAGGAACTGAAGTTGCCCTATAGCCTGAATGAGCTGAAAAGTCAGTTCTCCAGGGCCCCCAGGAAGGAACTCATACCTTGATTTTATTCTTCTCAGATTCTGAACCATGAACTCACCCATGCTGTGCTTGGGCTTTTGATCTATAGAACTGAGTTAATAAATAGTGTTGTTTTAAGCTGTTATTTGTGTGGGTTTTTTTTTATACAACAATAGAAAGCTAGTTGTTATTAGGTGCTGTCGAATTGGTGTCTGACTCAAAGAAACCCTATGTACAACACACAAAAGTATATGCTCAGTGTTTCTCTGTTGTTCATAGGGTTTTCAATGGCTGATTGTTTTTTGTTGTTGTTTTGGGTTTTTTGTTTGTTTTGTTTGTTTGTTTGTTTGGGAGGAGTGGGTTGCCAGGTCCTTCTCCCAAGCCTAGAGCACCTGGTGTTCCCAGGTGGTTTCCTATCTAAGTATTAACCAGGTCCAACCCCGCTTAGCTTCCAAGATCTGACGGGATCGGATATCACAGCGGTACAGCTACAGGCAGAAAACTAGAACAAAGGCCCTATTCACAAAAGTCTCCAAATTTTCTTTGAATGAGGAAAGTGGGGTTATTTGTTTTGTTTTGTTTTGTTTGTTTTTTGCAGTGCTGGGGTTTGAACGAACCCAGGGATTTGCACACATGCTAGACAAGTGCTCCACCACCAAGCCTCATTTCTAGCTCCATTGTTTTTTGTTTTTTGTTTTTTGTTTTCACTTTTTAATTTTGAGACAGGGTCTCGCTAAGTTGCACAAGTTGCTTCTAGCCTACAATCTGCAACTCTCCTGCCTCAGTTTTCTGAGTTGCTGGGATTATAGGCATGTACCATGGTACCTGGCTCGTTCATTCTTTTTTATTGCCGCTGTAGTGTTCTGCTGCTTGAATGTACCACCATTTGTTTATTCATTGGAGTTATTTTGTTCGGAGATATTATGAGTGAAGTTGCTAAAGAACATTGGTGAACCAGTTCTTTTGAGGGCCATCTGGAGTTAGTTTTAAGTCCAGTACAGGAAGCATATAAAAAGCCATTAACTCAGGGATATATCAGCTTAACATCTTCTCACCTGTTACTCAGACATCCTGCACATGAGTTCTTATACCTGAGAATCAAGAGGCTGGTCCAGTCAGCCTGTTTCTCAGACTGTGCTCCTTAATGCCTGCTTTGAATCTTTTAGCAATTCTGTGTGTGTGTGTGTGTGTGTGTGTGTGTGTGTGTGTGTGTGTGTGTGTAAGCAGCAGCTTGTCCCAGGTAAAAAATCTGTCCCCAAAACTGAGAACTTGAGACCATTTTCTTAAATTTTTCTTACCTGTTTATCAGGGTTTGATAGTTTTCTGAAGGAAAGACCCTATCAAGTGACATAAGGGAAAGGGAAAATTTCATTTCTAATCTCCTTCTCCTAACAAACTATGTGACCTCAGGTTAACAATTTACTTCAGTCACCTCATCTGTACAATGAGAAAGTACCCTCCTGACAACATGATCTCCAAAGGATTTGCAGCTCTATGATCTTCTACCTGCCCTATAATGCCTAAACACCTAACAACCCTAAGAAATCTCTCTTTTCTCCATCAAGATATACTCTTCTAGGAATGTAGACATATAAGCCAAATATCTACCCAAAATGTTTAGTTAGTTACTTAGTAATACATACATATTTAAAACTGTATTTATGAAGAAATATGTTGAGGCTGGAGATATAGCTCAGTGAAAGAGTCCTTGCCTAGCAGTTGCAAGGCCCCAGGATCCCTCCCAAGCACTATGCCTACTAAGAATAATCATAATCATCATAATAAAATAATAGATTGATTTTTAAAATACTGTATTTTTCTAATTTGCCTCATAAAACAATGTTACTCCTCACCACTGTCATTATGTGTCTAATCCAACAGTTTTCCAGGCACATCACCCTCACTTCCTTCTAAGTTACTTGAGATCTAACATTTTTTGAGTCCATTTACAACACTGACACTAGAAGTATTACCCCAAACTACAAATACCTATTTACATTGCATTTGATCATTTTTCATTTTCTGTAGTTTATGTTTGGGAGCAGGACCTGGCAACCTACTCCCAAAAAACAATCAGCCATTGAAAACCCTATAAGTAGCAGAGAAGCACTGACAATACTGTTTCATCTGTTGTACATAGGGTCACGATAAGTTGGACACCAATTTGCAGGAACCCAACAATAGCAACATGTTTGTAATCTCCATAAGGTGCCCCTTACTGAACTTCATTTTTACATGATTTTTAAAAGGTGTATTTCTTAAAATATCTAACACTTACATTTCAAGGCTAATTTCAGGAATAACTCCTAGATTAGGGGCACATTAATCTGTCTACTATTTTTTTCAGATGATCCCCATAACTATCCAAACAAACATTAACTTAGGTCATTTCAACCCCATGCATCTTCCACTAAGAATAGGGTTGTTTTCTTGTTATTTGTTTGTTTTTGTTCCAAATCCAGGTATTGGGAGAGCACAAAAAGATGAGTTCATAAGGATGTATATAAAAGGTAATTTCTTTTTTTCTAGGAAATAATTATGGAGAAATAAAGTTCACATTATACAGAGGATGCCAAAAAAATGTATACATATCTTGGGATGAACATTTTCCTTTTTGTTGTTTTAAGATTGCATCATATTTTTGTTCTGTTAAGTCTTATCTCACATGCACATTGTTCAGTGGACTCTGTGGCAAGAGAATAAACTCTTCCAACATCACAGCAGAAGAGGCAGGACTGGTTGCTGTTCGAACCCTCCTGGATCTTCCCTGGTGCACACCACATGTAGTAGCATGCATCTCAAACTTACCATACATGCATGTCATTGTTAGGCATGTTAGAAGTCCTACTGCACACTCATACCTCCATTGTACTTCTGCAACACTCTTGAATTTCAAATACCGCTTCACAATGGTCTTGTTCTCCTCAAAAAACAACCATGCTCCTGCCATTTTCTTTGACTGGCCACTAGTTCTGTGGCATCACTAGCACTCACATGATTGATGCCAACTTTTGAGCAAATGTCATACTACACATTGCTGCCAAAACTCAATTCAGCTTCAGAAAGTAATACATAGATAACAGCTCTGAAAATGTGTATATGTTTTTGGCATCCTCACTATGCAAACAGGTTTATAGAAAGCCATTGCTGTTGTTTGTTGTTGTTGTTAGGTGCCGTTGAGTCTGTATGTACAACAGGTGAAACACTATTGCCGGTGCTTCTCTGCTATTCATAGGGTTTTCAATGGCAAATTGATTGGGAGGGGGTTGCTGCGTCCTTCTCCCAAGTTGTTGTTGTTAAGTGCCATCAAGTCAGTGTCTGACTCATAGCGACCCTACATACAACAGGGGGGGAACAGTATTGTCAGTGCTTCCCTGCTATTCGTAGGGTTTTTAATGGCTGATTGTGTTTTGGGAATGGATTGCTGGGTCCTTCTCCCAAGCCTATAGCCCCTGGTGTTCCCAGGTGTCTCCCATCCAAATACTAACCAGGCCTGACCTGCTTAGCTTCTGAGATCTGACAGGATCAGACACCACAGTGGCATAACTGCAGGCAGAAAGCCATTAGTTCAAATTAATTCAGAAATGTAAAAGTAGCATCTGCTTTGTTTTTCTTTATTCATTTGTCCTTGGAACCAAAGGTCACATCACTTGAAGTAGAATTCTTTAAAATTGTATTACCGTAAGAATAATCCTCTCTTTCAAAGGAAACATCAGAATTGGATATATCTCCTCAACCAATAAGGCTCAGAGTATAAAAAGGCAACCAACCCACTGATTTATTAAGCACAGTCTCATACTGACCAAGAAGACAGTAGAAACAAAGAAGGGTCCACTCTCAATGCTTTACACTTGCAGTTTCTCCTCTGAATTAGACCTACTAACTAACAACTTGGGGACTGTCTTCTTCCTTTGAATTTTGCCCTTTATATGGAAAGGGAAGAGCTGCTGTGTGTAGTAGTTGCTGATGGGTACTGCCTTCAATTTGTTCTGGTCAGGAGAAAGCATTTCTACTTTCAACTGGTGCCTCTCCAGAGACTATGGCATTTCCACCAGGAGTTGACTGTGAACATTTATTTCAAGTGGGCAATAAATAAAAAGAAAACTGATAACAGCTGGGGAACAAAGCACATGCCCGTCATCCTAGCCGCTCTGCAGGCTGAGCAAGGAGAATCTCCAGTTCGAGGCCAGAGGCAGTCTGCACAATTTAGCAAGACCCTGACTCAAATTAAAAAATAAAAAGAGGCTTGGGGTGCAGATCAGTGGTAGAGCACTTGCCTAGCATGCACAAAGCCCTGGCTTCAACCCCCAGTACAATGAAAAAGAAAAAGAAAAAAAAGCTGTCCTTCATTTCAAAGTAAGAAGGAGCATATATAGAATTTATAGGGAAGTAGACAATAAATAAATAAACAAATTCAGCATTCCACCACCGACACTACAACCCTTCTGTGTCCTCAGCAGAAGTTTATGGGCAAGCTGTTCTCAGTGAATGTTAAATAGTCACAGTACTAGAAGGGAAATATTTCACTATCATGATAAGAACAAAAAAAGGTGGAACAACGCTGTTACATTTTCTGTGATTCTGTTTACAAGCAAAAGTACGTGACCTGTTGTCCAAATGCCTCCTTCACCCACCACAGCTGGGAGGGTGGGGAAAATGGGAGAGCAAGGACACTTTGGCCCCAACAATAAACTAAGTCAGCCCTACAGACTGAGAGTGGCTTTGTTAGACCTGGAATCTTGTTTCTTTCTGAATGCAAATCTCTCTAGTGAGGGCATCCTCAAGCAGCCAGTCATTGTTCCTAAGTCCTTGGGGTCATGGGGGAAGCCCCACTGACAAACATCTCCCCCTCCACCCTGGACCTTGGTCACTCAGTTTCACAAGTCTCTAGTCTCTCTTCGAGGGAAGAAAAAAAAAGTTTCTGGTACTTTTGCTCAGAAGAATTTTGAACAGAATTTTTAAAAATAGAGAGTTAGTTATTGAGCTGGTGTTCAAGATGGCCAACTCCTCCCCCATACAAAAATCTGAAAATAATTCTGATAAAAAGAGCAATTCTGCTGTGAGCAAACCAGATGGCTCTGTACTCCTTCATCAAGTCTGTTCGATTTCACGTCGCCTCCTTGGAAGTTTCTCCCCAGGAAAACACATGGATGTGAGACTGTGGCAGAGTTAGAAATCTGTTTTGAAACAAGGCCCATCCACACCAGCCCCAGGTCTGCCCAGCCTAATTGCCTGCTTCGTTTTCTTCAGGATATTTTCCTGGTAGATTGACCACCCTTCTGGATAACTAAATATATCACTTATGGTCAACAAAGAGAAAACACTGTGGCTTCTTAGTGAAGAATTCAAACCAAACCTCAGTGCTTGCCCAAATTCCTTGGACCCATGCAGGAAATCAGATCTGGGTGTGTCCTTAAGGGTTCAAACACTCACATTTGAAAAATTTCTCAGACTCTATTTGCATGTTTATTTGCAAAGCTGCTCATTAAAACATAAGTAGAAGGCACATCAAAGGCCACTTATTCAGGAGAGCTTCCTGCTTTAGCAGGAAGTAGTGACTGAATACTTTATAATCCCACCCAATCCCACTTCCTTTAAGTAATCATTATATCCCAGAGAGACATAATAATTAAGATCCAACCTTGGAAATGACATACTTGGTACTAAGGTGAGTTACATTTCCTAAAATATATGTGACTGCATTAAAAAAACAAAAACCTTAGCATTATATCAAATATATAATTACTGATAATACCTTGAGTTGATGAAAGCAAGCATTATTATGAACTAAACTATTCTTCATATAGCCATCGTGTTCTCAGAATAGGATGAAACATCCATGGATGGACTTCAACGTGAACCTCTTAAAATTATGTGGGAAAACACTATAGATATTTGCACATGTGCAGTTTAGAGAGAAGACCTAGAGTCTCTTTTATATTGTCAAAAGACTGAGCACCGGATCAAACAAAGGTAAGAACCATAAACATTAGTCCAGACCATCGGCACTGTACATTATGTAACATGCTCTAAGTCAATCTTTGAAATGAATTTATTACTTCCTGCCCAACCCCTGACTCAGCTCTAAACTAACATCCGTGTGTTATAGTTCAGTAATCTAGATTAAACCATAACCATGTATGAGATATTGCTAAGCAGATGATCTTTTTAAAAATCTCTTTATAATAATGTGACTCAATCATTGACCAGAAAAAGCTATCCCTTCTGAAACAATATTTTAAGAAATGAATGCTGGTGGCAATTTGGTGCCCCTCTCGCTAATTCCAAATTAACCTTAATCATCACTGTGAATTATAATCAACTGCATGCAAAGCCCAATCTTACTTAACATCAAAGCAGTCCGATTTTGTATTATACGTGAGACAGAGTTGCAAAAGTGTTAATTACCAATCGTACCTGCTAGGTATAATCAAGGAGATCCAATATGTAGTTAGATTTAAACAAAATAGTGGATTTAAATAACACTTCAGCTCTTTATTAACTTCATTATTTGATCATTACATAATTCAATTCTAACTTCCCTAGTTCAGCATATTGATGTACCTCTCAAAAGTTTTTATTATTTTTTAAGAATAGCTTTATTGTAATGTAATTCACATACTACAAAATTCTTCATTTCAAAATATATATACCTCAGTTTTTTAAGTATATTCACGAGGTTGTGCAAACATCACAACCATCTAATTTTAGAGCATTTTCATCATCCCAGAAAGAAACCTCATATCCATTAGCAGTCACTCTCCATTCTCTTCTCTAGCTGCTGGCCAGCACTAATCTACTTTCTGTTTCTATCGATTTGCCTATTCTGAACATTTTGTACTATATGTGGCCTTTTGTGCCTGGCTTCTTTTAGTTAGAATAATGTTTTCAAAGTTCATCCACAGTGTAGCACTTATTAGTGCTTCATTCTTAATGGCTGACCTTGCAAAACGTTAAATGAGATTTTATTTTGACCATCACTAAATATACATAGTCACATGGTGGTGTCTATAAGACACCATTTTGCTTAACAGGTTCTAGGACAGGGGGCTTAGCAAGGTGCAGCAGTAAGAGGCAAGACACCACATCAAGCAGGTTCCAAAGAAACATCTCATCCACATAGTTTGCATGGCAAGTGTATAAGAGAGCCCAGAAAGTCTCCTCAAAGAGCGGCAGAGTACTGAAAGCAATTGAGAAAAAAATACTTACTGCAGAGGATTTTCAGAACATCATGGACTGGCTCTTGGTTCTTCAAAGATTTTATTCCATTCAAGTAGGCTGCCAAGAATGTGTGTTCGAATTTATGCAGAGGACAGAAAAAAGTTGAGAAGCGTCATTTCATCAACCCTTCTCTCTACTTCATTAAGTGTTTATTACCATCAATATGCTCTGCATTCTTTTTTGGGTAAGAATAAAATCCCTTTAATTTGGCTTGATGTTGGATTTGTCTTTTAGCCAAAGGTACTTTACTGGGCTGTAACCACATATGGTCTACATATCAGGGTTTCTTTCTCTTTCTCATAAGAATTTTGACTAATTTCCTGGGAGACAGGTAGGATTTGATTTTACAATAACATGAGTTTTGCCTATTTTAAGCACAGTTTTAGAGCAATAGCTCCCACATGATCCATAAATTCATGCTGAAAGCATGTTAAAAATGCAGATTTCCTTGGTCTGATTCTCCTTAAGTAAGTCTGAGGTGAAGCCCAGACATTGGCAACTTAAGTAAGCACACTTGTCCTGTGTTGATGAAGCAGAGCCATTAAAATAGTATGAGCAATTCTGTCCTTCTGGATTCAGTTTATAAGCTGCCTCAGACACCATTTCAAAAAGGTCCCTCTTACGTGTTGATGCTGCCTGCAGCCATACCTCTGTGGCCTTGGATCCCATCAGATCTTGGAAGCTAAGCGGAGTCGGGCCTGGTTAGTACTTGGATGGGAGACCACCTGGGAACACCAGGTGCTATAGGCTTGGGAGAAGTGTCCAGCAACCCACTCACAAAAAACAATCAACCATTGAAAACCCTACGAATACCAGAGAAGCACTGACAATACTGTTTCGCCTGTCATACATAGGGTTGCTATGAGTAGTCAGACACCTACTCTACAGCACCTAACAACAACATAGCAAGGAAAGGTTTTCTGAGTGGGGACTTCTTGTGCAATGAGGACTATTTCCTTTCTTTGAACTTCTATGGAAAGCAGTTTCAGCATGCAAGCTTGGAGTATGAAAGGTGTGTCTGAAAGTTTCTACACCAGTATCCTCCTTCCTACATCAGTATCCTGCTTCCTAACCTGGATTTCCTTTGGCCTTTGGCCCGTGAGTCCTTTTTCTAATCTTCAAATCGAATCTTTTATGCAGCACTTGAAACATTTTGGACAAATACCTGTTATGGGCCATCACATCAGCAGGCTTGGAAATGGATTCAGGGGATCTGATGAGAGCAACCTGACATGGTCACTTTCTGGATCTTCATACCCTAATCTCATCTTGTATGTTCATTTGCCACTATTAATTTTGTTTGAAAAAGAGATAAAACACATAACTGGCAACAAAAAATTGGCTCCTTGAGTCTAGAGCATTTCTTTTTCATCAAAAGGCTATGTATCCATAGATAATACCAGCTCATGGTTGAAGGTTTTTGAGAACACTTCTCTCCCAGGAATTCTCTCTGGCTGAGCGAGAGGAGTTTTCTATGTCTTACTTTGGACTCTATTCTTGAGCATCTAATGCTAAGTTCTGATGGATCCCAAGATTCTAATTCATCATTAAAATAGTGAAATACATCAGTGCACCATGCAGGAAGCATGGAAATAGTGTATGAACCAAGAGGCCAAAATATATTTAAGGCTAGGGACCTGACTAAACATGGTTCAACAAGTCCAAAAGTAAATTTAGCTCACAGGTCAGAGTTAGCAGAGAGGTAAGAGCTAAGCAAAGTAGAAATCAGCTTATGTATACATATAGGAAAAGAAAAAGGCTACAAAGACAAAACCAGAGGAAAGCTCAATGCTACAAGAATGCTCAGAGCAGATGGATCTCCTGTGTGCTGCCCAGAAAGCCAAGGCAGTCCTGTCTCAAAACATGAGAGGAGCTTCAGATGCAAAAAGAATCAATTCCAAGGCAACCAACTGTTCTGGTCTAAGGACTTTTCAGCTATTTGCTGCTGAAATCGATCCTGGAATTTAACCAGGAAGGCAAGCAAAAAGGAAGACAGAGGAGGAGAAAAAAAGAACAGATGACATCTTTAAGACTTGTTGTTGTTGTTGTTGTTGTTGTTAGGAGTTGGTGTCCAACTCATAGCAACCCTATGTACAACAGGTGAAACACCATTGTCAGTGCTTCTCTGTTATTCATAGGATTTTCAATGGCGGATTGATTTTTGGGAGTGGGTTGCTGGGTCCTTCTCCCAAGCCTATTGCACCTAGTGTTCCTAGGTGGTCTCCCATCCAAGTACCAACCAGGCCTGACCCTGCTTAGCTTCTGAGATTTGATGGGATTGGATATGACAGTGGTACGTCTGCAGGCATTTTTAAGGCTAGTTCTTGCAAATTCTCCTGTGAATGAGAAGATGGGAGTGATGTGGAAATGGGGAAGAAAAGGGATTCCATCAGGCAGGCACCCTGGCCCTGGAGCAGCCATCCTGAAATTCTTCACTAGATTCAGAGCTCTTCCTGCTGCTGTCACAGAATCCTTTCATTCACCCACTACAGCCTCTCCCATAACCTATGGTGACGCCTATGTCCCCACCCAAGCCACAACCATCTTGAAGGCAGGCTTGATGGCTTGTTCTGCTTTATATGCTCTCTATGGAGCAATTTTGCAATAAGGGCTTATCAAATGGCAACCATTGCCTTTATCAAACCACAGGTCCCTACAGACCCTTTATAACACTTCATATCAAACATTTAGCCTGATGGCCTTTATCCTCTTATAACTCATTCAAGTAATGTCTCATAGCCCTTAAGTACTCTATAGCCACACCAAAGACCTCCTCTAACCGACTCTTTTGTGGGAAGTGCCTAAGTTAGTGGCTAAGTTTTAAGAGTTGGGCATTTCAGGGCACATTCCCCCCAACTCTTTTTAATAATGGGCCTTTGGTCATTGTTTCAAAGATGAAATATCACACAGTAATTGAGAACATAAACTGAAGAGACAGTGTCAGAGTTGTTTCCCAATTCCTCAACTTACTATTATCTGGTGACTTAGGGCAAGTTGTATAACTTGACTCTTCTCCATTTTGCCATCTGTAAAATGGAAATACACCTGCAGCCATACCACTGTGGCATCTGATCCTATCAGATCTTGGAAGTTAAGCAGGGTCAGACCTGGTTAGTACTTGAATGAGAGACCACCTGGGAACACCAGGTGCTGTAGGCTTGGGAGATGGACCCAGCAACCCACTCCCAAAAATCAATCAGCCATTGAAAACCCTATGAATAGCAGAGAAGCACTGATGAGACTGTTTTACCTGTTGTACATAGGGTCACTATGGGTTGGGCACCAACTTGACAGTAACTAATAACAACAAAATGGAAGTACAGGTGGTTTTTCAGATGCTAGGGTTTATTTTTTATATATATACTTAAATCAGTGTCTGGTATATAGTAAACTATTAAGTTATTTAAAATTAGCTAATATATTTTGCTTTGTCAGATGCCACTGGTTATTTTGATAAATAATTATAATATCCACAATATATTGGGGCCCTTCTTCAAACTATGACTTCTCTCTTTATTTAGCCTCAGTTTTTGGTAAAAAGACATTTTATTGTGAAAATAAATATGCATAAAAGTGGAGAAAAAATAATTACATATTAATACTTCTCAATCATGAAAATCAACTATAAATTTCCTGAATTTATCATATGAAATTCTAAGAATTTATATAAAGAAATTAAGCTTGAAGAAAGTGTTCATCTTTTGCTTTAATCATTTCCTAAGAAATTACTAAACCTGAGGTCATTATTATTTATACAGGAAGAGACTCTACTTCTGGAAAATTTCAAAACATGGCCAACATGTCTTTTGATCATCCCCATTTCCTGTGGTGGGGTTTAAAAACCACGCCAACTTTAACTGCTGAGATTTCCAGAATGAAGGTTCACTTGATAATCTAGCAAAATGGGTAGTCAGTAATTCTCTTTCTTTTCTAAATGCCTTATATGCCAGCTTTTACAGAGAGTTAAAAAAAAAAAATTCACATAGGCCCAAACCAGCTCTGAGTTGGAGCGCACACCGTTGCTCTCTCCAACTCCAGTGTAGTCTGGGAAATCCGCCTTCCCTCACCCTGTCTCCCAGATCCAGTTATTCCAGCCTGAAATCTTTTATACTAGAGAAAGAAAGAGTTTTCACTCCAAACCTCCAGGTTCTGGCTGGTATTTCTGGAATCTAAATGATGAACAGTTAGGAAGAAGAGATCAATAAAAATAAAATTTTTAGCCAGGCACCATGGTACATGCCCATAATGCCCACACCTCAGGAGGTTTAGCAAGATTCTGCCTCAAAATAAAAAATAAAATTAACAATGGGACTGGAGATGCAGCTCAGTGGTAGAGCACTTGTCTAAAATGTATGAGGCCCTGAGTTCAACCCTCAATACTGAAAATATTAATGATGATGATGATGATGATAATAATAATGACAAAAAGTCTTTTACCTAAATCAATAGTGAATTGGAATATAATTGAAAGTTATTATCAATAATTTTTCCAGAAGTACCAATTTCCTGACATTTAAATATAAAACAAAACAACACATAATGTTAAGACCACACTTGCATGTGACTTGACTCTGCAAAAGTATGTGCTATGCTTCATGACCATCCCCAGAATAAGCCGTCATCTAGAAGTAGGGACAATGGAGCTATAACTATGTGGTTCATTGCATCCTTTTAAAATTGCTTTTAAAATAAATCTTTGATGTTTTGTTTTGTTTTTTTAGTTTGCCATTTGTCTCAAGTTGAGGGAAAAAACAAATCCTACCTATTTAAGATTTTTGTTTTCCCTGATTTTTTTCATATTGCTCATCTTGACCTTTAAATAATATCTTTTCAATTCCATGGGACTCATTTTGGCCTTTTTATATAATGTGCTTAACTCTAGTTTGTTTTGTTTGTTTGTTAGGTGCTGTTGAGTCAGGTCCAACTCATAGCAACCCTATGTTCAACAGAACGAAATGCTCGCGGACACTATACCATGCCTGGCACTATGTCAGTGCTTCTCTGTTAGTCATAGAGTTTTCAATGGTGGATTGTTTGGGGATTGTTTTGGGAGTGGGAGGCCATGTCCTTCTCCCATTTTTGTGGTGCTGGGGATGGAACCCAGGGCCTCAGACCACACAAAACAGAGCTCTCCCAAATGAGCTAAACCCCAGCCCTAACCCTAATGTATAAATATGTTAATAGGCATAGACAAGCCAGGGATATCTCCTTCATAAAATAGCAAGAATAGCTGTTTTTTTTTTTAATAAAATAAAAAGTCCTATTGGCTCCCACTCTCAGACATACAGAGCACATCTGAGTCAAAGTCCTCTTCCTCAGAAACCCTGTTGTTACCATGGGAAAGCTGTAAAAATGCTCAGATGTGGGCATGTTATAATTAGAACCAAACGTGGGCTTTGTGGGACCTGTCATGATGTTTCTAGGAAGCTAGCTCTGCGTTGGCTTCACAAGGCATCCTTTTCCTACAATCATGAGTCACTCCTCCTTCTCCTAATCCACCCCCCACTTGTTCTGCGGTGG
Source organism: Pedetes capensis (assembly GCA_007922755.1). Lineage (NCBI taxonomy): Eukaryota > Metazoa > Chordata > Mammalia > Rodentia > Pedetidae > Pedetes > Pedetes capensis. Next base: position 12,855 of record VMDO01034581.1, read on the forward strand.
AAGAATGCCCAAATGCTCCAGAGACAGATGAGCAGGCGGATGTCCAGTCTGTGAGCAAGAACGCACTTATAGGCATTGTGGAAATGGGACAAAGGACTTTGCAGGGCGTATCTGGGGCCAACATGCTGGGCATATGTTTATCACACATGGAGAGACTCATTTCTTTGGCAACCAACCCTAGCCCACGCACTAATCCACCCAAGCCCTCTGTCCCTCCCTCCTCTCTTCCTTTCAGGAAAGCCCATACAAGTTCTCTGCAAAACAATGAATCTTTGCTCCTCAAGGGAGCATACAAGTCAGAAAAGCTTTTAAAAAGCAAAAAGGAGCCAAATCTTTTGCATAAGTAGGCCAACTGCAGAGCCTCTGGAAAGGAGGGCGGAGAGAAATCTCCCTGCAGCCCCGGCCCCAAGCCTCCCAGCTACCACCTGTCCTCATTGTCTTCCCACAACCCCAAGCACGCCAGCCCACACTTCTGTGACTGTATCCCTGTCATTTTCAGGAAACAAGCTTTTCGGAGTCCATCCTGGCATTTCTGTGAAATGACAGAAATAATTCATTGACTCACAGAACTGAAAGACATTATGTAGCCACTTTTATTTTTAAAATGATCCATATGCAATCAGTAGAGTTTTGCTGACCTGCCCAGGGTTTGCCAGCTCTAGATACACAGAGCCTGAAATAGAATTGGGGAGTCTCTTATTCCTCCCCCTTTGCCTTTCCCATTTGAGCTGGTAAAAGCAAACCTTATGGTATATACATTCTTTTCACCTCAGTCCTGTTCTTGGATTCCTACAGTGCTCTCGTCCCATTCTTGTGATGTGTCACCACTGCATAGCTGAGCAGAATCTGATCAGAAGGACATATCTGTAGTACTGGTTAAAAATAGAGATTGTTAGGCCTTTCCCTGGGAGATTCCGGGATGAGGCTCAAAAATCACTTAACCACTTTCCCAAATGAGTCTTATGATGAGGCCAATTCAGGGAATAACATCATAGAGCCACATTGAAAAAAAAAAATCTATGTTTGATAGGCACAATGTCCCAACAAGAATAGAACAGGGGCAGAGACACTAGGAATTTTGCCTTCTAGCCGCTTTTTTAGTGGGTTAACCACTAGACCACACTTCCTCTCTAGAAGAAGCAAGGAATTAAAATCAAAGGTCCACCACTGATTCATGCAGCCTGCTAACGCTGCCTCTTGCGCCATGCTGTGACCCAATGCTCTATGGCTTGGAAACAGATGTGGGGAGTGAGCAGCCTGAAGTTCCGAGGGATGGGGGAGGAGAAGAGAAGGCAGATGGCCAGGGGAAGAACTTCCTCTGCTGCTCAGTTTTAGGCAGGAGTGGAAGTCAGTCTAAATTGTTACCATGCAGATCTGGAATCATTTTTGCAATTGCCTGGCTCCAATTCCAGGTTTGTGCATTCTGCAACAAAAACTGAAAACTTTGTAATGAGCACTCCTGACCTGACTTTTGCCTCTTCCCTCCTCTAAATGCATATTATGAAGTTACATGTTTAGCATGACATTCATTTCATCAGACAGCCGCGTTTGGTTACCCTCCTAGCCCCAAGCTGGCTCCTCCCCCTGCATATTCTCAAAGTAAGTACAGAAAAGTGAAGCAATTTGACCAAGGTTACATTGATTTCAATATTGTGGTTGTGTGATTAAAAGTGCAACCAAGCTATTTTCGACTCAGCCTTCTGGGCTTCCTTTGATATATTCTTATCATTAAGCAACTGAAAAAAACTTTTGGATTTATTTTTTCCTAATGAGTACTTGATGTGCCCTTAGACATATGGCTAGCCATGTCAATGTTTATCAGAATTATGCAGGTTTTCAACATTAAATATTGATTTTAGAAATAGTTTTTGTGACTTCTCTGCTTAACGGAAGCTCCATGAGGGCGGAACAAGAATTTCAGCCTTGATTTAAACTAGACCTTACAAATGTGGTTGTGCATAACTGCTGGTGAGAATAGAAACTGTATTTTAGGTCCACAAGGGACAGAATTCCCAGATTTAACAAATTAAAACACAGGATGGCCTGTTACATTTGAATTTCAGATTTTTAAAATATTAGTATAAATATATATCATGCAATATTTGGGATACACATGAAGCAATTATTCATTGTTTATCAGAAATTCCAATTTAATTGGTCATCTTGTTGACCAATGTGGCAACCCTAGGAAGGGTCTTCCCTTTTAGCACTAGGTTCCCCAGGCTCCTTACAAAATTATCAAAATACAACTGCTTCCCTCCAGAAGGTTTTCAGCATGGCTCCTGAGAAAGAAGCAGCCTGGCACACAATAATTCTATTACGCACTGATAAATGCTTTAACAAGAGATGTAAAGATATCCAGGTTCAGAAGGCAAGGTACAAACAAAGGAGACCACCATGGTCATGAAGGAGTCACAGAGTTGGTAACATTTCACTTTGGTCTTAAAGGATAAGAAGTTCATCAAACAGAGGGGCAGAAGTCTGAACAAATATGTTCAATTCATTGTGGCCAGATCATCTGATCTGTGTGTATCCAAAGGAGCATTGGTGGTCAACATTAGGAGGTACAGTTTGAAGGGTTTAGTGGGGTAGCTTGTGAACTGTGTTTATCTTGATGGAGAGGGGAGCCAGCAAGAGTTTTTCAGCAAAGTGATATGATCACTTCTGTTTTTGAAAGATAATTCTGTTGGCAGAGGAGTGGGTAGAAATTGTAGGAAGGGAGACCAATTAAGTGGTTATTGAAATAGCCCAGACCCCCCCAAAAAAGATGAATTTATTTCAACAAAGTAGGGGTAGAAATAGTGAGCACAGCAACAATTACAGAGACATGTAGGTGGTAGAAACAACAAAACTTGGTAAGTGATTATACACAGGCAGTAAGATAGGGGGTGGAATTAATGTATTGTAAGTCTACAGACAAACAGGCATTGTTTTACTCTAATGTATATCTGTAGAATGGGCTGATATTAGTTACTGAACTCACTCATTAGTTACTGTGAAAACCAGTTAAGATCCTTTATATAAAAGTGTTTATTAACTTTACAAAGCTATAAAAATGAACTTCTATTAAATGTATATGGACCTATCTGAGTAGACCCTAAGCTCTTTCAGGACAGGGTTATATTTGTTCACCAAGGCACCTAGCACACTGCCTTGGATGTACAGATGACCAACATGTTCAGCACACTGAATCACATTTGAAATTCTGCCATGCCAAACCAAAATAATAAAGTTTTTTCCCATATTGGTTTTTTTTTTTTTTTTTTTGAGGGGGAGGTACATAAGAGATCTGAATTGATAAAAATACCAACAAAATCAGGGCCACAAATTCCAGGAGAAATGCCCACTTAAGGCTTACTCATGCTGAAGGAGATCTCTTTCTTTTTCTTCACAGCTATAGCAAATACAGAGGCCCATCTTATCTGCCCAGGTAGGTTTCTCCCTTCACATCTCTCCCACTATAAATTATTTAAAATACTAAAGCAATCACCTACTTAATCTGTGTTAGTAATCACCTTGGGAGTATCTGGTAAGAACCACTAGACTCTGAGCTTAGTTGAGGTGGAGAATACTCTGTCCTTTATCTCTACATCCCAGGATCTAGCACTATGCCTATTTTATGTTTGGTGTTCAAGAAGAGTGTTATAACTGAAAGATAATAATTTTAAAATTGAGTACCACTCAAACTTTGAATATGGTCAAATTTATGCTAAATCAAGCAAAAGTGTGTAATTGTAAGCTGTACTACGGAATACAGGTACCATATTTTCAAACAATTTCATTGGATTTTTCTCTTCCTATAATAAGTCCATTTCTCTTGATCTTTTTCCTTCTTCCTTTCCTGTTCCTTGTTAATTCTATGTACAATTTATTCAGCTATTTTGATTCTAAGAATGATTTTTTTTTGTATTTCTTTTAATCTTTTTTCTCCATGTCTAAGCAAAATAATATCCAAAGACTGTCAAAAGCAGAATTCTTCTCTATCCATCAG
>VMDO01034582.1:0-16844 GCA_007922755.1 Pedetes capensis
GGAACACCAGGTGCTGTAGGCTTCAGAGAAGGACCTGGCAACCCACTCCCAAAAAGCAATCAGCCATTGAAAACCCTATGAACTGCAGAGAGGCACTGACAATAGTTTCACCTGTTGTACTTAGGATTGCTATGAATGGGACACTGACTTGATGACACTTAACAACAACAATACTAATACAAAAAATTCTACTTGAAAAAGTATAAAAAGTATGAATAAGCATCTCAAAAATGACAAATGCAGCCAGGCATGGTTGGACATGCCTCTGATCCCAGTGATTTGGGAAGCTGAGGCAGGAGAATGGTGAGTTTGAGGCCAGAGGCAGCCTGTGTAACTTAGCAAGACCCTGTCTCAAAAAACCAAAAAAACAGCCGGGTGCGGTGGTGCACACCTGTAATCCCAGCAATTTGGGAGGCAGAGGCTGGAAGATCACAAGTTCAAGACCAGAGATAGTCTGTGTGATTTAGTGAGACCCTGTCTCAGCAAGTAAATAATGGGCTGGGAGTGCAGCTCAGTGGCACAGCACTTGCAAAACATTCAAGTGCGAGGACCTGGGTTCAACCCTCAATACTACCAATAAATAAATAAATAAATAAATAAATAAATGGCAGCCCAGTGGTAGACTACTTGCAAAGTATGTTCAACTGGGTTCAACTCCCAAATACCACCACCACCAAGAAAAAAACAGACAAATACATTATGTGATTTGGTAAAATAAGCTTCAAAATATAAAACAATTATAGAATTTACGTTTTTGTTCTCCTGAGACACTAAGAGGTGATATTATATTTTAAGGAAACAGATGGATTTAGTAACTTTTCTTGTTTCTATTTTAGTTTTGGTCTTTAGAAAACTCAGATAAAATTTGTGGCCTCATATTTTTTGTTAGGTGCCATCAAGTTGGGTCTGACTCATAGTCGGACTCATAGCCACCCTCACAGTGTTTTCAATGGTTGACTGATTTGGGATTGCTTTGAGAGTAGATTGCCATGTCCTCTCATTTTTTTTTTTTTTTTTTTTGTAGTACTGGGTACCAAACTCAGGGCCTCAGAGAGCACAGAGCAGCACTCTACCAACTGAGCTAAACCCAGCCCTGCTAATTTTAGTTCCACGTAAATATAATGGCCTGAATATTCTTAAAATGCCATTTTCACATTCTACTCATATTTTTTCTGTCACTGATTTTTATTTATTTTATAAATTCCTCTAACAACTTTAAGTCACTCATGAGACAGTGGCTATTTATGGAGAACAAATTAATAAACCAACATATTGCATCTTATTTCAAGATCACCTCATTTTTTAGAATAAAATATAGTGGAAGAAGATTTGAGTACCAGAGCTCTGTGGCATATTATTTTAATCTACATTAATGACATTCAGATACTTGCCATTTTATTCAACCAACACATCATCATGAGACTTACTGTTTTCCTAGATTCAACTTGACTTCTCTTACGATTTTCTTTACAAGATTTTACTGGCTGATGTCCATTTACCTCCACAAAGATAAAATAGTTATGAATTGGTTATTTCTTAAGAAATAGAGTTGATTTTTCAATCTTATATAATCACGTTTTTTAAAAACAGCTTTAATGACATATAATTCAGATACTATATGACTTACCTGTTATAATTTTGAATTATACAACTTATCATCACAATAATTTTAGAACACTGTCATCACCCCAAAAAGAAGGCTTATATCCTTTAGCTATATCTCTTCTATTCCCCTAACCTCCTACTGGTTCTAAGGCTTCCTGTCTCAGCGTATTTCCAAATTCTTTTACACGTATAGAATCATATGATATATGAGCTTTTGTGACTGGCTTCTCTTAATTAGCATAATATTTTCAAGGTTCATCCAAGTTTTTGCATGTATTGGTACTTCATTCCTTTTTATGGCTGAATAATATTCCATTATATGGATATACCACCATTTATCTACTCCTCTGCTAGAGGATAGCTAGATTTTCTTCTATCTTTTTGCTATTATGACTAAGACAGTATGTGCAGGGTTTTTTTTTTTTTTTGTATGAAGAGTTGAACCCAAAGCCTCATGCATGCTTTTGCAAATGCTTTACCACTAAGCTGCACCCCTAGCCCTTTTTTTACTTTTTATTTTAATATAGGGTCTCACTAAGTTACACAGGCTGTCTCTGGCATTGAACTTGTGATCCTCCTGAGCTGCTGGGATTACAAGTGTGTGCAGCTGTGCCCAGCTGTATGTGCAGTTATTAAAATGAGTAGTGGAAAATGGCAAATTTATACTGTCATATTAGTACTCTCTAACAGGACATACTTACTTTTAATATTGTTTAAGATAAACAGAATTTTTTCAATTTTCTTTTTTAAGACTGGTTCTCTCTAATAGCCCAGGCAGGCCTTGACCTTGCTATGTAGGCCAGGCTGCCTTCAAACTTGAAATCTTCTGCCTCAGCCTCCCAAATGCCAGGTTTATAGTTATCCATCAATATGCCTGACTACATACCTCTTTTCTCACACTTGAAATGCCCTTTCTGACAATAACTGCCTTAGTATATGTATTATTGATTTTTTTTCATTTCTTGACCTTTCTTATCCATAATTCAGTCATGATTCCCAAAATCAGGGATACTGTAGCTAAAAGTTCATATCCAAAAATGTAAAATTTCAGATATGAACTTATGTCCCCAAAGCATTTCAGTGTTTCATTACAAGGATATCTTGTCTAATTATTTTAAATCCTTGCCACTCTCCCTATATCCTAGTAAAGGATACTCATCCTAAATGGAAGCTGGCTAGGAAGAACATTTTGCTGCTGGAAGTGGTAATTCTTGACATTTCTTTATCTCTTGCTTTCATCAGCATACTAGTTTGAATGCTGCCTTCTGCCAGCTCTAACTTCCCATTGGAAATGTGGGGAGAAAAAGATACCTAAAAAGGAAACTATAATCAGTGGTATTCTGGTAAATGTTTTACAATCAATGCTGTAAAACAAACCTGAGACATTTGTTGATTTTTTTTGTTGATTTCTGTGCTATGAATACTCTTATCATGTCCAATTTCAAGCTACCACCACAATGTCAGTGACTGACACTTGGGAAGAGATGTTCTACCACACCACTGACAGAGTAAGCTATTTGTTCCCTAACTTTGGATATAATATTTTACATTTTACAAAATGCTTTTTCTCTACCCCTGAACCTTTGAGTTACTTAAAGATATAAAATAAAATATGAATTTCTATTTAGTATAATTCATACCAAAACTAAAATAAGAATGATTTTTTGCTTAAGAACAAAAGCGCTGTGATGCATGCCTATAGTCCCAGTGACTTGGGAGACTGAGGAAGGAGGATCTCAAGTTTGAAGCCAGAAGCAGCCTGTGCAACTTAGTTAGACCCTTTCTCAAAATAAAAAATAAAAGAGGGTGGCATTGCAATGCAGTGCTAGAGCCCCTGCCTAGCATTTTCAAGGCCTTGGGTTCAACACCCTCCACCACTGAGTTGAAGAAAAAGATTTATACAAAAGATTAATATATAATATCTTATTGCCAAGATAATCAATTTACAGGATATAACATGGGAACATTCTGGCATTCTAGGAAATTTCCTTGGGAGTCTGGATAATGGTATCACTTCCCAAAGCTTTTCTCAGACTCTTCTCTCTAATGTACCTTCAGTAAAATTAACTATTCTTTCTTTTGTGCCTCTATGTAGCCTACTCAGACTTCTATAATGGCCCTTATATCACTGCTTGTTTACTTCCAGTTACCAAACTTTTATCTAAGATCAGGAACTATGTGTTAACTGGATTATATCTTTAGTACCAGTAAAGTACCTGACACACTGTTGTTGTTGTTAGGCGCTGTTGAGTCGGGTCCAACTCATAGTGGACCTATGTACAACAGAACAAAACACTCCTCAACACTGTGCCAGGTGCATGATCTTTTTTATGTATAAGCCCATTCTTGCAGACACAGTGTCAATCCATCTAGTTAAGGGTCTTCCTTTTTCTCATTGACCTGCCACTCTCCTAAACCTGATGTCCTTATCCAGGAATTGGTCCTTCCTGACAACATGTCCAAAATACATAAGAGGCAATCTCACCATCCTTGCTTCCAAGGAGCACTCTGGTTGCACTTCTTATAGGATGGATCTGTTGGGGTTATTTTGGCAGTCCATTCACTATTTGTCTCCAGCACCATAAATCAAAAGCATCAATTTTTCTTCTGTCCCCCTTATTCAACCTCCAGCTTTTATAAGCATATGATGCAACTGAAAATGAGTCAGGCACACCTTTTTTTTTTTTTTTTTTTGCAGTACTGGGGGTTGAACCCAGGGCCTCGCACCTGCATGCTCTGCAAGTGCTGGACCACTGAGCTGCACCTCAGCCCATTTTTTTTAACTTTTTGAGACAGGGTCTCGCTAAATTATGCAGACTGCCTCTGGTCTTGAACTTGTGATCCTCCCACCTCCACCTCCCGAGCCGCTGGGATTACAGGCATCCGCCACCACGCCCAGCCTGCACCTTTGTCTTCAATGTGACATCTTTACTTTTCACCCCTTTAAAGGTGTTCTTTTCAACAGCATTTCCCAATGCCATGCATCATTGATTTTTTGACTGCTGCTTGCATAGGTGTTGACTATAGAACCAAGTAAAGCAAAATCTTGGATGCTTTCAATCTTTTCTGCACTTACCATGAAGCTGCTTACCGATCCAGGTGTAAGGTTGTGGCGCAATTCATATTGAAGGCTGTGTTCCTTGATTTTCATCAGTAAATGCTTCAAATCCTCTTCAGTTTCAGCCAGCAAAGTTGTGTCATCTGCATTATGCAGGCTGTTAATGAGACCTCCTCCGATCTTGATGCCATTTTCTTCTTCATAAAGTCCATCTTATTGGATTATTGCTCAGCATAGAGAATGAAAAAGTATAGTGAAAAGATACAGCCCTGATGCACAACTTTCTTGACTTTAAACCAGGCGCTGTTTCCTTGTTCTGTTCAAACAACTGCCTTTTGGTTCATGTACAGATTCCTCATGAGTACAATTAGGTGCTCTGGTATTCCCATTCTTCAAAGTGTTATCCATACTTTATTATGATCCACACAGTCAAATGCCTTTGCCTAGTCAATAAAACACAGACATCTTGCTGGTATTCTCTGCTTTCAGCTAACATCTATCTGTCCTCAGAAATGATATCCCTGGTTCCATACCCTCTTCTGAGTCCAGCTTGATTTTCCAGCAGTTTCCTGTTAATATACTGCTGCAGTCACTTTTGAAGGATCTTTAGTAAAATTTTACTTGCATGAGATGTTAATGATATTATTTGATAATTTCCACAGTCAGTTGGATTCCTCTCTTGGGAATAGGCACAACTACGAATCTCTTCCAGTTAATTGGCCAGGTATCTCTTTTCCAAATCTCTTGGCATAAACAAATGAGCACCTCCAGTGCTGCATGTTTGTTGAAACATCTCAATTGGTATCCATCAATTCCTGGAGCCCTATGTTTCAACAGTTCCTTCAAGGCAGCTTCCACTTCCTCCTTCAATATCATTGGTTCCTGATCATATGCAGCCTCTTGAAATGGTTGATTATTCACCAATTCTTTCTGGTATAACTCTGTGTATTCCTTCCATCTTCTTTTGATGTTTCCTGTGTTGTTTAATATTTTCCCTGTAGAATGCTTCACTATTGCCACTTGAGGCTTGAGTTTTTTCTTCCACTCTATAAGCTTGAGAAAAACAGCATGTTATTTACTTTTGGTTTTCTATCTCCCACTCTTTGCACATGTCATTATAATATTTGACTTTGTTTTCTCGAGCTGCCCTTGGAAATCTTCTGTTCAGTTTTTTAACTTGTTTATATCTTCCTTTTACTTTAGCTGCTCGATGTTCAAGGGCAAGTTTCAGAGTCTCTTTTGACAGTAATTTGGTCTTTGTTTCCTCTCTCTTTAATAACCTTTTGCTTTTCTCATGAATGATGTCTTTGATATCATGTCACTTGTCAGGTCTTTGATCATTAGTGTCTAACACATCAAATCTGTTCTTAAGGTGGTCTCTGAACTCAGGTGGGATATTCTCAAGGTCATACCTTGGCTCTCATACACTTATTCTAATTTTCTTTAGTTTCAGAATGAGCCTGCATATGAGCAGTTGATGGTGTGATTCACAATCAGCACCTGGTCTTGTTCCAACTTTTTTTTTGTCGGCACTGGGGGTTGAACCTAGGGCCTCATGCTTGCATGCTTTGCAAGTGCTGGACTACTGAGCTGCACCCCCAGCCCATTTTTTTTTTTTTTTTTTTTTTTTTTACTTTTTGAGACAGGGTCTTACTAAGTTATGCAGACTGCCTCTGGTCTTGAATTTGTAATCCTTCTGCCTCTGCTTCCCAAGCCGCTGGGATTACAATTGTGCGCCACCGTGCCCAGCTTTGTTCTGACTTTTGATATTGAGGTTTCTGATCTTCTCTTTCCACAAATGTAATCACTTTGGTTCCTGTGTGTTCCATCTGGTGAATTCTAGTTGTATAGTTGCCATTTATGTCGGTGAAAAAATGTATCTACAATGAAAAGTTCATTGGTCTGATGAAATTCTATCATGCTATCTCCAGCATCATTTCTGTCACCAGGGCCATAATTTCCAACTATTGAGCTTTCTTCTTCGTTTCCAACTTTTGCATGCCAGTTACCAGTAATTATCAGTGCATCCTTATTGCATGTTAAATCAATTTCAGACTTCAAAAACTGGCAAAAGTCTTCCCTTTCTTCATTGGTGGCCTTAGTGGTGAGTGTGTAAATCTGACTAATAGTCATATTAACTGGCCTTCCTTGTATGCATATGTATATTATTCTATAACTGACAGCATTGTACTTCAGGACAGATCTTGAGATGTCTTTTTTGATGATGAATGCAACTCCATCTCTCTTTAAGCTGTCATTCCAAGCATAGTAGACTATATGATTATCTGATTCAAAATGGCCCATATCAGTCCATTTTAGCTCACTGATGTCAGTATTTATGCATTCTATTTCCCTTATAACAATTCCTAATTTTCCTAGATTCATACTATGTACATTCCTCATTCCAATTATTAATAGATGTTTACAGTTGTTCTTTCTCATCTTGAGTCATGCCACAGTAGCAAATGGAGGTCCATGAGGCTTTACTTCAGTCACATCATGAAGGTCGACTCTATTTTAAGGAGGCAACTCTTTCCCCATCAATTTTTGAGTGCCTTCCAACCTGGGGCACTCATTTTCTGGCACTATATCTGACACTGTTTCTCTGCTATGCATAGAGTTTTCAATGGCTAATTGTTTCCCTAGTCAGTCTTAGTCTGGAAACTCAGCTGAAGCCTGTCCACCATGGGTGAACCTGCTGATATCTGTAATATCAGTAGCATAACTTTCAGCATCACAGTAACATGCAAGCCCTCATAGTATGTCAAACTGACAGACAAGTGAGGGACTTGACACTTAATAAGTACTTAATAAATATTGGTTCAATAAGTAAAATGGTAAAATAAATTCACATATGGGGAGATTATAAAATTAGAATGAAAAACAAACCTAAAGAGTTATTTACCACTTTATTCTGAAAGACTTTTCCACTTCTTGTTTTGCTTTCAGACACATCAAGTTCAGATGTTCTATTGACTAACTGTTCAACCTAGAAAATAAGTTACACAAAACCATATAATACAACTCATAATAAACAGGGTCCAAAATAATGTTTAGATTTATTACTAAACAAAGTCACAGTAATATGCTGACAACTTTTCAACATATTGTTGTGGTTGTTAGGTGCCATTGAGTCATGTCCAACTCACAGCAACCCTTATAGGGTTTTTAATGGCTGATTGCTTCGAGATTGCCTCAGGAGTGGATTGCCACATCCTTCTCCCATTTTTGGGGTGTTGGGAATCGAATTCAGACCTCAGAGACTGCAGAGTGGTACCCTACCAACTGAGCCAAATCCCAGCCCCTTTCGACAGTTTTTCTTAATAGTAATCACTCTAAATGCCTAACCTTATTCTAAAAGATGTAGAATAAGAAAATCTGAGAACTAAATGACCATATAAATGACCATCTTAAAAAACAAGAAACAAAAATTAGATAGAACTATCAAGTGTATACCTGAGAATGAGAAATTGAAAGATTTGGACTTTCTTTACACCTCATAATTTCATCTTCCTCACAAACCAAATTCAGTTCTGTAAAAAAACCCAAAAAGTTAAAATGGTATAAAATTGAATTGGTAGTTAATTTACATTTTTTGTTAACTTCTTACCTCTAATTTCAGAAGCTCCATTGTTTTTTTTCTGCTCTTCCATTTTAGTTTCAAAGTCAAAATCATCCTACATAAATGAAAAAAAAAATGAATGCATTTCAAAAAGTAAACAACTGAGTAGAACAAATTTGTTTCATGTGAAGGATAAATATAAAACTACAACTACCATATGGTTGCTAAAATAAAACTGGTCCTAGAATTACTATTACAAGGCAACTTATTTATCCAACCAAAACATAAACTACTATTTTTCTTTACTTTGTAGTACAGCTTTAAGGACAAATGGTTAAAAACATACAGCTTTCTCTGAAATGCATGATGATTCTAAGAATTCTTAGATTTGATTATTGTTTGAAGGCACTGAATGAGACATGTTCGTACAGTTAGCTACCACTTCTGGAGACCCAGAATTTCTGTACAAATGTAAGCATATATTCTGAATATTCCCTGACCCTCTTCAGGAAGTTAATGAAAGAGAAGATCAGTCACTGTATGGTAGAAATAATAACAGGTTTAAAGTATAAATTATAATTATTTTTCTCTTTGTGATGTGAAATAGATTTAAATATTTTAAAGACTGCTACAAAAATCCCAGCCATATTTGTTTTAAAGCAAGATTAGGATTTAGATTTTAGGAAAAAGTTTTCTTCTTTGACTGAATTGGTTGAAAACTGATGAAAGGTTAAAGCAATAATGACTTTCACATTTGCTGGGAAGGAGGCAACGAATAAAACTCTCTTATATTTCATCAGTTCACTCCACTAATACTGAGCATGCAATCTAAACCCAAGTGCTAGGCATAGGAGGATAATAAGATGAATAAGACACTTTTTCTGCTGTCCAGGAACTTCCAGGCTGCTTCAGAAATTTAACTTCCCAGGCCCTAGAGAAATTCAAATACAGGCTACTCAAGCACTTAGCAGAGATACTGTAGAAAGGACTCCATTATTTGTTGGAGAATTGGACTAGAACAATGGTTTTCAAATTAGGCCCCAAGTCCTAGGAGTTTCCTCTGAACCCACTATGAGGGTAGGTAAAGTGGTGAATGACTGGGTCTCTAGGAACATTCCTTGCTTCATTCAAAATAGTTGTGCTTTTAAGTTCTGAGTATAATGTTGTTTGGACCAAGGTAAAAAATTTTAAAACAGTAAGCCTAGACTTTCTCCCAGGGCTGAGGACCCAGGTGCAATCCCCAGCACAGCAAAAATGGGAAAAGGATGTGGCAATTCACTCCTGAAGCAATCCTGAAACAATAAGCCATTGAAAACCGTATGAAGAGCTGGGGGCAATGGCCGACACCTATAATCCCAGGGGCTCAGGAGGTGGAGGTAGGAGGATCGCAAGTTGGAGACCAGAGGCAGTCTGCATAATTTAGCAAGACCTTGTTTCAAAAAAGTGAAAAAATGGGCTGAGGGTGCAGCTTAGTGGTCCAGCACTTGCAAAACATGCAAGCATGAGGCCCTGGGTTCAACCCTCAGTACCACAAAAAATAAATAAATAAATAAATAAATAAATAAATAAAAGAAGAAATCCCTATGAGGGTTGCTATGATTTGGACCCAACTTGATGGCACCTAACAACAACAACAAAACTTTCTTCAAGTTCTCTTCCAACCTTGAGTTTATGATTGTGAAACAGTATTTACACAAATATTAAGAGATGTTAAAGTCATCAGAATTAAGTCAATCATTTGTTACTCATGCACTTTATAACTCTTTAAATATACTCACACTTATGTAATTTTCATCTTCTATATCATCTTTGTCCATGAGGATTTTTTGAAGTGGTGTTTTTAGTTGTTTTGGTGATAGTATAGTTGAATCAATATTTTCCATTCGTTCTTTCTCAGTGGTCACTTTAACTTTAAAGGTATGAAAAGGTGTTGGAACCTCTCCCACATTTAAGTACATAGGCTCCCCTTCAAATATTACTCCTTCACAATCACCATCCTTAAATCCAGGAGGCTGGTAATCTGGAGGCGTAACTGCAAAAAAGTTAGTATAAGCTGAGCCGTTCATAAAATTGAAGAAGCTGTATTCCTATTATGAAAACACACAGGTTAAATTTCAAATAGTATAGATGGGCATAAACTAAAAAATCACCCTCCTACTAACTCCAAGTCCCCATTTTATTCCCTAAAGGTAACCTTCACTTTCTTGCTTGGCTGCAGGACATAGAGCAAATTATTTATCATCCTTAATTTGGTTTCCTTACCTGTCGAATATGAAAAATAATAGTACATACCCTCATAGGGTCACTGTGGATATGAAATGAATTAAAGAGTTATAAAATGTTCAGAACAGAACTGGCACACAATGAATATTTGATAAATGTAAACTGTGGTCATTGCTTTATGTTCTTCTAGAAAACATCATACATGTAATAAAAGATATAATGTTTTATATTTTTATAAATTTTAGGGAATATATATGTGTGCCCTTAAAAACAAAATTGAGATCATGCTGTTGGGTACCTACCTGTTCTTAACTTAATAAAATTTATTTTTTAACAGCTTGTATTATATTTGTTGTTAGGAGCCATCAAGTCGGTGTCTGACTCATAGGAACCCAACGTACAATAGGCAAAAATGTAATGTTAGTGCTTCTCTGCTATTCATAGGGTTTTCAATGGCTGATTGTTTTTTGGGAGTGGGTTGCTGGCTCCTTCTCCCAAGCTTAGAGCACCTGGTATTCCCAGGCAGTCTCCCATCAGAGTACTAATTAGGCCTGACTCTGCTTAGCT
The DNA here is from genome assembly GCA_007922755.1 of Pedetes capensis. NCBI lineage: Eukaryota > Metazoa > Chordata > Mammalia > Rodentia > Pedetidae > Pedetes > Pedetes capensis. The sequence continues at coordinate 11,016 of VMDO01034582.1, forward strand.
TCCGAGATCTGACGCGAAAGGATGCCACAGTGGTATGGCTACAGGCACTGTATTATATAGATATACCATAATTTATTCAATTCCCAAAGAACACTCAAGTTGTTTCCACCTTATTCCTTTTTTAGCTAATGCTATAATAAAAATCCTTATAAATATATAATCTTGCATATTTGTGCAAGTATATTCTCAAAACATTTTTCCAGTTATAGAATTTATGTACTAAAACTTAAAATTATGATATGCCAAATTGTCCTTAAAAAATGCTGCACCTATATACATTCCCTCAAGAATATATCAACGTGCCTGCTGTCTCATACCCTTGCTAATAATGGTTTTACAGTTTTACCAATCTGATAAATATAAACTGGTATCTCACTGTTTTATTTCTATAATTATGAGTGAAGTTATATTTCACAGTTATATTCCTATCATTAGAGAAGTATATATTTTAAAGCCTACATTTCAAATCTTTCTTTGTCAAATACTGATATTAAATGCAAATGTTATAACCTTAAAGAACAATAATTTAGGTATTAAATATTTGGAATGGAAACCAACTGTTTCAAAAATGATAAAACACACAGGTACCAAGTAAAACAGGACATATTGCAAATAGTACCTTCATCATAGTAAAAAAGTTTCATGGTCAAACAAACATCATTAGGTAAAGGTCCCAGATTTTGCATCAGAATATAAATCTTGCGAATGAGGAGAATACTTGCTTTCTTAGTGTCAGCAGATGACATGCTAGATTCATTGCTTTGATTTTTACTAGAAGAGAATTAGACATTAATTTATTTCATAAAAGCTGTGGCTTCCAATATAACTCATATTTTAACTATTTGAGATTTTTATTCTTACTACAGCATTAAGTTGTGAAGTCGAAAATTACCACAAAAAGTATTTTAAAGTCACCATTATAAAAATTTTAATGCCACTATTAATATCATTATTATAAAGTAATCTTAATTTTTATACAAATGAAAAATATTTAAATGAATAAAAAGTATTTAAATGAATGATGAATTTTAATTATATTTCTAATCACTTAAATTCTTTTCACAAGTAAAACAGTATCTAATTAGCCACATAATCCTGTCTTGCAGCTATTCCAAGTCACTATTCCAGTTTGTACAGTCACATCCTGATGGCTAATTGAGAGTTTAAGAAATTTGAGAATTAATTCTGAAGTTTGGCTAAGTAGCATTAATAAATAAGTGGTAATTTGTAATATAAGAAGAAAACTATAGAACAATACCTTATAAAGTCCATAACTGGTCCATTTTTGGTATACTTGAACTTAAATTGGTAACATTCTGAAATTGTCTTAAATAGAAAACATTGCAGTTATGTGACTGATATACAGTTTTGTTTGCCAAACAGCTATGTGCTCCTTTTCTATGACTCTTAACATTTAGTTAACAGTTTTTTTCTGACATGTTAATCCCCATTGGTCCACTTAAGTTTTCAAGCGCTCATAGGCAATTCTAATTGTCTGGGATTTGGTGTTTCAGTCTTGGAAAGATTCATTACAATGTATATTATGTACACTAAATGTTAGAAACTCCAGTAGGCAAGTAAGGGAGGAACTGTAACCTCAGCAGAGTGGTTAAGTGCTATGGTTTGAATGTGTCCTCAAAAATTCACGTGTTGAAAATTTAATTCCCAATGCAACAGCGTTGAGAGGCAGGAGTTTTAAGAGGTAATTAGATCAAGAAGGCACTGCCCTCATAAATGGATTAATGCTGTTTTCACAGGAGTGGGTCAGATATTACAGAGTGGGTTAGTTATCCCTGGAGAGGGTTCCTGGTAAAAGGATGAGCATGGCCTCTTTCTCCTTGCACCTTCTTTTTTGTTCTTTTATCTTTCAACCTTCCTCCATGGAACGATGCAGAGAGAAGGCCCTCTACTAGATGTTGTTGGCCTCTAGATCTTGGACTTCCCAGTCTACAGAACTGTAAGAAATAAATCTCTGTTCCTTGTAAGTTTTCCAGTCTCATGTATTCTGTTATAGCAGCACAAAACATTAAGACACTGCTATATTTTGAGTGTTCCTACCAAAACTCAAATTGAAATTTAATCCCCATTGTGCATTATTAAGGCATGGGACCAGGAGAGACCTTTAAGAAGATATTAGGTAACAGATACTGTGGCGAATGTCTGTAATCCCAGTTACTTCTCACTTGAGCAGAAAGATCCCAAATTCAAGGACAGAGGCAGCCTGTGCAACTAAGCTCCGTGGTAGGGCATTTGCCTAGCACTTGTAAGGCCTTGGGTTTAACCCCCAAGTACTGAGAATAAAAAAAAAAAAGGAAAGAATCAGGTCCTAAGGCCTCTGTCCTCATGAATACATCGATTTATCCACAGATTAATGGGTTAATGGGTTATCTTGAGAGTGGGTCTGTTACAAAAGCCAGTTTGGCTCTATCTCTTATAAGTAGCCCTCTCACTATGTGATGTCCTGTGCTGCCTCAGAACTCTGTAGAGTGCCTACCATAGAAAGGCTCTCATAAGACATGACCCCTCAACTTTAGATTCTAGCCTCCAGAACCATGAGCTGAATAAATTTTCATTCTTTATAAATTACCAAATCTCTATTCTTCAATCATAGCAATAGGATATGAGCCTAAAACACTAAGCACAATTTTTTTGTGTGTGTGTGGTACTTAAGGGTCAGACCCAGGTCTCATGCGTGCTTTTGCAAGTGCTCTATAACCGAGGGGCACTTCCAGCCCTTTTTTTCACTCTTTATTTTGAAGCAGAGTCTCTTTAAATTATGCAGGCTGCCTCTGGCCTCAAACTTGTGATCTTCCTGCTTCAGGCTCCCAAGTAACTGGAATTACAGGCATGTGCCACTGTACCTAGCTTGTTTGAGGCAGGATATTGTTATGTAGCCCAGGCTGGCCTTGAAATATGCAATCCTTGTTTTTCTACTTCGCAAGTTCTGGGATTCCAGGAGTGTACCACTATGCCTGGCAAGCACAAGATTTAAATCTATGCTATAGTGTAACCATAGGAAAGCTAATCAAACCGTATAAATCTTAGTTTCCTTAGTAGAAAAAATGTTGGAGACAGTGCCTATCTTACAGGTGATGCCAAATATTTATCAAATGAGCACTTAATGTAGTTATATGTATATAATATATATTATAGAGCCCTTAATATAATTCCTGACACAGAGTAAATATTCAGTACAAACTACTAGTGCATCAGTAAGGTTTCTCATTTACTAATAGAAAAAATCCACAACTGTAAAATGTATGACAATAAATGAACATTTTCTGAACAATTAACAGTTTCGTGAGCAGTTAACTAATTCAAGCCCTTTGCCTAATAATCTGTTTTGTCATTATGGACATTCTGTTGTTATTGTTGTTAGGTGCTGTTGAGTCAGGTCTGATTCACTGCAACCCTATTACAACAGAACAAAATACTCCTTAACACTGTGCCATGACCAACACTAAGTCAGTGCTTCTCTGCTATTTGTAGGATTTCCTATGACTAATTGTTTTGGGGATTGTTTCAGGAGTGGGCTGCTTGGTCCCTCTCTCATTTTTGCAGTGCTAGGGATTGAATCCAGGGCCTCAGAGAGCACAGAACAGCACTCTACCAACTGAGCTAAACTCCAACCCCTTATGGGCATATATTAAGCATTAATTGCTAACACGAGTATCAAAGAAAAGACATATTCCCAGCCCTCCTGAGGTTTGGAATACTTTGTTTTCTTAACATGTCAGTGTTCACCGTGGGATGAGGATCAGCTATTTTTTAAATTGGTTTAAATCTGCTTTCCATGACTGAATGAAACATTATATTGTAACATCTGTAGTGCAATGGTTAACCACCCAAATGGAAAGCTTGCCTTCCTAGGTTAAAATCTTGGTTCTGCCTCTTCTGTCACATAACAAACACTGTATCTAGATTTCATAATCTGGAAAGTGGAGATGATAGTAGTAATTATCTCATGAAGGGTGTGATGAATAAATGATGGATCACTGCCCATAAAGTCACCACAAACAGCCTAATATTGAATAAGCATTCAAGAGATCTTTACCCTTGTGTCTTGTCTCCTAGTTTCCTCTTTCATTTCATGTTCTCCCTTCTCTTATTTTATTTATTTGTTTGTTTGTTTATCCTGGGGATCAAATCCAGGTTTTTACACACATATGCAAGCACCCTACCACTGAGTTATATCCCCAGCCCTTGATTTTTTGAGACAGGGACTTGTTATAAAGCCCATGCTGGCCTTGAACTTGAGAGCCTCCTGCCTCACCCTCCCAAGTGGTGGGATTACAAGCATGCACTACAAACACCTGGCTCCCTTCTCTCCTTTATTTGGTGGATGTGATTGGGTTATGATAAATATTCAAGGTTTAAGGATGAGTTTATTTTTCTCAAATTTAAATTCTTTTATAATTTCATATAAGGAATATTGTAACAAACCAGAAATCAGGCAATTTGGGTTATTTCTAACAGTTTATAAGCTTTGTGCAGGTAAATACATTTATCTTTCTAAATATAATGCAAGCCCAGCTTCACATCAGAAGAGTTTTACAAGGTTCAAACAGGAACATATATATATGTATATATATGTATATATGTATATATATACATATATATAGAAGTGTGTTAATTAAAGCACAATGTAAAGCATAAACTATTAAAATAGTTTTGTGTTATTTTTAGATATTAAAAATTATGTTTCTTTATAAACTGAAGCACACTTACCTGAGGGTCTTCTGGATTGGTGTATACCTATTTAAAAATAATTTATATTCAAAATATGTGGTGTTATGTATTAAAAAAGAACTTAACTGATGTTTAGACTAAAGTACTAAGTGAATTCAGGAAAACAAAACAAAAAACAAAATGACCCCTCCAAATATTATACTTTTTTCCACTGTATAGATCAACCATTTCAATAAAGTAACATAACCAATTGATAATTTCAGTGTCATTTAATGAAGCAAGGCCAAATTTGACAGTCTTTTGAAAAAGAATATGCAATTTAAAAATACTTACAGCTAGAACCACCATCCTTAGCTGAAATACAACAAAGAACAAAAACCTTACTTGTATTCCATAAAAATCACAAAAAATTCTTTGTACTATTTCAAGGGTTGGGGGTATAGCTTAGTGCCTTGGCACGTATGATGCCCTGGGTTCAATTCTCAGCACCAAAAAAAATTCTTCATTCTATTTCAATATTTATTCCTAATAACAAATAATCACTGTAGAAGATAAGACTTTATATCATGATTATAAGACAATATTTTATATACACTTCCCTATTCCTTCAAATGCCTGCAGCTGTACCACCTTGGCATCTGATCCCATTAGGTCCAAGAAGCTAAGCAGGGTTGGGCTTGGTTAGTATTTGGATGGGAGACCACCTGGGAATACCAGGTGCTGTAGGCTTGGGAGAAGGACCTGACAACCCACTCCCCACAAACAATCTCTATTGAAAACCCTATGAAGAACAGAGAAGCACTAACAACAGTGTTTTGCCTGTTGTACGTAGGGTCGCTATGAGTTGGATACCGACTCCATGGCACCTAACAACAACAACATCCCCCCAAATATCTATTTCTACTTGGCTTACTGATGACTGAAATTCACGTTCACATTTTATTTCAGTGACTTAAGCAAATAGGACACTACTACCAATTACAAGGAAAATATAGTGAATCTACACATTAAACCTTACTGTTATGAGTACTGCCTGCAGCCGTAGCCCTGTGGCATCAGATCCCATCAGATCTCGGAAGCTAAGCAGGGTCGGGCCTGGTTAGTACCTGGATGGGAGACCGCCTGGGAACACCAGAAGCT